>PVIU01020983.1:0-32680 GCA_004026605.1 Ondatra zibethicus | reverse complement strand
GCAAATGGATGGAAATAGAAAACGCTATCCTGAGTGAGGTAACCCAAACCCAGAAAGATGATTATGGTATGTACTCACTCATTAGTGGACCCTAGCTATAAAATAAAGGTCACTAAGCACTTAGCTCGCAAGCCCAGAGAAGCTGAATACCTAGGTGAACCCAAAGAAAGCATACACAGAACCTCCTGGAAGTTGGAAGAAAACATGCTTCTAATCTTTGAGACTCAATGCCACTGACTGACTTTCAATAGCCCCTGAATTTGAACTTTATTTTATTCAAAGTACCTGCAACTGTTTACTGTCAATAATGGAAAGAATCAGCTGTAAGAGCAGGCTGGAACACACACAATTAAAAAAAATTCTGTTTATCTCTATTCAAATAATATGTTTGAGAATATGAATCTCAAAAACAAATGGCTGCGGCTAGTGACATTATTGTGATAGCCCTGTATCTTTAGCTTTAGTGTAATAAATTGGCATCTCTCATCTTGAACGATAAGGTGCTAACACCCACGTGGACACACAATTTGTGAACATGATAGGAATCTGAATCTTCTATGAATGAATGAAAATAAACACGTACTGACTTTGAAACCACCACTTAATGATAATTAGGGATCTGCTTCCCACAATCATATAATAATGATGTAGACATTTATAGAATGTGACACATATTTGCACCTTAGATTGATATATGATGATGACAACAGTGTCCCAGAAATATAATTTTATACTTCTAATCCCTAATAAACCATTCAGCATAATCCCACATAGCATACTCTCAATATTAGTTTTCTTTTAATATCACAGCAGTTGCTTTTTCAATTATAAAAGTTATCTTTTAATACAGAAAATATTTTATTTCCCTAGATACTATAATACAGAGGCATAAATAATTTTGACATTAATACAAAACATTTATTGAACCACACTATGGGCAATACTTATATGTGACAGGTACTTAACAGTGATGGATTTGATCCTACAGGAAGTTAATTAAGTTATCCAAGGCACTCGGTTTCTATTTGGAAAGTTTCCCTAAAAGCTCTCTTGCAATAGCTAATTGTACTTCTATTTTATATTACTTGACAGCCATGGCTGATGTCTGTTCTGCACCTGGTTTCCCATTGCGTGGATCACAAAGATAATTCTTCTGACTTACAGCAAATCTATCTTTATAATTGCTAGTAGGCTAAGGCAACATTCTGATGAGAGAAACCCATGCTTTTCGGGGAAATATATTCCAGTATTTCTACAATAATAGTTTAGAAGTACAATAAGATGCCATAGATTTATGTTAAAATACTGAATTATTGTAAGTAAAACACAACACCAAAGAAACAACAATGGAACCAAGTGTCCTACATTCAAGCACACAGCCTATCGCTGACCTCACATTGCTTTTCTTAGGTTTTAGATTTCAATTACTACAGAATGTCCTGTCCTATTTTTCAGTATTTCTAGTATATTAGATATATAGGATTGAAATTGCAGCAATTTGGATTAAAGTAGTTTCCTGCAAAGAAACTAAAGCCCTTCTCTTAGTGCAAGTACTACCGATAACACAAATTGAGTTCTTACAGATACTAAGTTCCTTGGTGAAGTAGCCCAAAATGACGATGTCTGTATAGCTAGCTATGCCCATTAGTTTTTTCTTAAACCTTCTAACCAAGAAATGCATCAACTAACATTTTTCATTTATGAGTGACATTTTTGTGTAGCTGGATTTTATACCTTCGATATCTGTATTCCTTTCCATTATTCCAACTTCTGGTGTTGAATATCCCATTAGCTTTAATCATTTAAATTTAGGAGTGCTAGCTATCGACAACATATTAACTATTCTTTACCTGTGTGCATATTTCACACTAATGACATAGCAACAGGAATTTTCATTTTCTTTGCTAAACTCAATTTAGTCAATGACAAAATTCCTGTTGCTTAGATTCAAATTAAAGTCAACTTTGTCCATGGTGTCTTGATTTGCACATCATAGTTTAGGAATACTTGGTGATCAAGATTTTAAAATTGATCATTTCAGCCTTGATTGCTGTTACCATACTTTTGCATATATCAATTAACACACTCTCTGGTTAGACCAATGAAATGCTTTCTCTTTATTTATTTATTTTATAACTCCATTAACTTTTAAAAATCCAAGCTAGACAGGTAACAAGGGATTATACATGTCAATATCATTTTAACTTAAAAATACAGGTGCCTTTCCAAATACTTGATAATACCTAGGAGTGAACAGTAGATATTTGTTTAAAGAAAAAATAATTTCAAATTATTTTCTAATTATGCCATTTGACTTCAACCTGTTTCAAATATTTCTTTGAAAATGTATTCATGATATTGAATACTAGTTTTTATTCAAAGATTGTATAAAAATCAAGAACAACTTACATAATTTGGAAATTCATATTCTGTATGCTTCTAACACTTCACTCAAATTGAACCTTTTTATTTCTTTGCAGCAAATGGGAACACTCCATTAACTGATATATTTATTGCTATCACAATTTAACTTCATTCATTTTAGGCTCTTTTTTCAAATGGATTTACCCCCTAATTTTCAAGTCTTTGGGTATATAACCCAAGGTGATACTTGCCTTAATTCTAGTAGATAATTGGACAGTTTAGTGCAATACTAATTAATTCAATTTATATTCTATCTTAAAATTTCTTTCAGGTAAACCTTACATATTCCTACATTTGCCTATTTATGTAGCCATGCTTATTTGTAATTCAACACAAGCATGCAGTTCATAAATGTGACTTACTTCTTTCAATAAATTTTTCCATATTATGAGTGAAGGGACATCTGGATAGCACTCAAAGGAGTCAATTTTCAGCATTATATTCTCTAAATTATGGGCTTGGTTTTCTGACTCAATCTGTGTTAGAAAAAAAATGCCCCTGAGTGTTATTAAAAAAGACAAAGTACTGGTGTCGGTGTCATTCTAGCAGAATGCTGTTATAAGCAGCAGCTATGACACAATGAAAGTGTATCTGGCAATAAGGAATGAGCCATATCAATTGCATTTGAGAGTAAACCATTCCAGTAATTTCTGTTAATTTGCAGTGGAAGATATTGAAACCGTTGGAAGAGGACATTCTGATAGCAGAGTAATTCAGAAAGTTTTGAAGCCATATAAGCATACCTCATTCATGACTTCAGTGTTTTGTTTTCTGAAAGCGATGATTGCACTGAAGTTCACTACTCCCCCTTGCTTTTAGGAAATCTCACATAATTAGTATGAAGTTCCTAATTAACATTTTAAACCAACATTTTATTGGTAGCAAATATTTGAGAATAAATATTTCTCAGATACGAGTCTACTAAAACACCCATATTGACTCTATCTCAAGCAATCAGCAACACATGCATGTGATTGAATTTCTTTTTTTATTACTTTTTAAATAATACGAATCAAAATTTCTACTTTCTCCCCTCCTCCCACTTCACTCCCGCTCCCCCACAACTCTCCACCAAACCCCAACATTCCTAAGAGAGGGCAAGGTACCCTGCCCTGTGGGAAGTCCAAGGCCCTCACCCTCTACAACCAGACTTAGGAAGGTATGCATCCAAAGAGAATAGGATCCCAGAAAGCCAGTAAATGCAATAGAGACAAATCCCAGTGCCATTATCATTGGCCCCTAAGTTAATTAAAATTTTAACTTAGTATATTACTAATTAAATGCCACTGTTAAATGATTTACTTGTTTTCATCTATTAATGTTGAAAGAAATTCAGTCATAAATATGGCAGTCTTCAGGAAAGTCATTGTTGTGTATATTATATTGGTACATTGTTATGTGTTGCTTGAGCCCAGTGGTAACCTTGCTCTGGAAGTAGGGTTACCTATTTCCATGATTTTAGTGGAAAGGTTTTTAAAAGTATTCTCAAATGCCTCTTCTCTAAACATGAATTGCCCCTCCAGCTTTGTGACCAGGAGAGAAGAGAATTGCAAAGCTGCATATAGGAAAAATACTGTGCCCTTGCAGTCACCTAGATGATAAACTAGTTACTTCACTTCATCTTATGATATAACTCACTTATTGAAGGAAATGGAAGCTGGAACTTGAGATATGAAAAGGTCATCCACTAAGGTAAGTCTCAGGGGGAACTCTAGTTCCTGCCATCCTATGTTGCTGTCTTTGTGATGTTTGCAAGCCACTGATTTGATGATGCTACGTTGTTGGGTTTTTTATATTTTATTTTTTAAATGTTGTTGTGTGTGGTGGTGGTGGTCGGTGTTTGGTTTGATTTTTTTTAACTTGGGAGACTCAATACAGGGTACTTCCTGCTCTGTCAAGGACTCTCTATTGGAAACTATAGCTGGAATGTTTTTAAAGACTCTTCCCCTGTTAATTTTTACTGGATATTTTGATTCCCCAATTTGGGAATGGTTTGCTATCTGTGTAGCAGCTATCTAATCTCTGTTTACTATTTGTCATTTTCCCTTTTACTTTATTTTGCTATATACAGAGCAAGTTTAATAATTAAAAACTGAAATATGGCTACTATAGAATTTTATATGCTTTTATCTGGCATTTCCTTATAGATACTAACATGTATATGAACATATGTATACACACATATAGATTAATTTTTGAGAAGTAAGTATCAGTCAGTTCCTTATGTCTGAGTCTATACTATTACTTTTTATTTTGATCATTATGACAGAGGAAAATACATTTTCAGATACTAATATTTAATTTTCATTATTTCTATGCAAGTATTTTTGATATTTTAATTTAAATTTTTTCTCACTCCAAGATTTCCCATTTATCCCTTCCCACTCTCCTTCAATTTTTTTTATGGTTTTTTTTCACTAATTGTTGTTGCAAGTATATATGTATATGTATATATATATTTATTTTTATGTATATATTTCTAAATATAACCTGCTCAGTTGGACTATTACTTGAATATAAGTTTTCAGGATTGACCAACAACTGGAAAGCAATTGGTGTACTCTTCGATGGGAAATACCACCCCTTCTGAGCCTAACTTTCTTCTGTTGCCTGTTCTTTGTGTAGGGTTGAGGCTTTGTAGGCTCCTCCTTATCAAACTGGGCATTTCTGTTGTTATTGTTCTTGTTCATCTCATGTTAAGATAGTCATGAAGGTGAGACTTCATGCCCTGAGCTGCTAATATGTTATTTTCTCTAGCAGTTTTTTTTTTAATTTTGAGTCACTAACAGGTTCAAAAACCTCATGACATGGAGACTTATTATTCATTAAAAATATTCAGCCTACGTTTATTTCTAGCTAGCTCTTTTAACTTAAATTAACCTGTTTCTCTTTATCTACCTTTTGCTTTGGGTTCTCTTTCCCTTTCATCTTTTGTATAATTTACCTTTACTGCTTCTTCTGTCTAGATAACTAGTGATTGCCTGGCTTCTTGCTCCAAGCATATCCCTGTCTTTCTCCCTTCTTCTCATCTCCGTCTTCTCTCATTCTTCTTCCAAGTCTAGATCTCCTCCTACTTAGTCTCTCTGGTTTCAAGACCTAAGCTTACAGGATGAAACAAATCCAACACATCTTTACATAATTAAAGAAACTTCCTTACATTGCTTAAAAAATGCAGCATAAACAAGTATAACACACCTTTACACAGTTAAAGTAATATTCCCTAGCATAAACAAATGTAACACATCTTTACATAGTTAACATTCCACAACAAATTTCCTTAATTTAGGTGCTTTCTTCTAAGAGAAAATATTCTCTGCCCATAGTCCACTTTACCTTCTAAATTTTTCTCTATTCAGCAGACAGAGTAGAGTATATTCTGAGATTCATAGCCCCCTTACCCTTAAGTTGATCATTCTTGGTCTGTATTTGTGCATTTGACCGCAACATTGTCAGTGCATCACAATGATAATGATATTTACATATTGTCTTTTAGACTAAGTTCTTGAGGACACAAATTAGGTTTTAGCTATTATTTCAGCTAGCTGAAATCATTGAAAGATATCCTTATTTTTTTCAGTACTCTTATTTTTTTCCTTCTCACTGCCTATAAACATTCAGAAAATAGTGCTAAAAAGCATTCAGTATTTCCATGTTACCTACCTAACTAAATTAAAGTGTCAGCCTGTTGTTCTTAAATCTAAGCTATGGACCCAATTTATGGTTTACCTTTGTGTTCAGGAGCTTCAAATTCTGCAAACCTTTAAGCATTACCTGCCATTTTCCCCCAGTTGCTATGAGTGGCCATTGCAACATGGAAGATTTATGGTTTATTTAAAATGAGACCAGTTTGCATTATTTTTTCTCTTTCCTCCAAGTTGGAATAGAGTTTTACGTTCCCTCACTGATGTCTCTTGTGAATAATATGCTTGTTTAGCACACATGAAATTTTAGGTCCCATCTTAGCACATCATAAATTTGGTGTGTTGGTATATGCTTATAAACCCATTTATTGGGTGGTAACTTCGAGAAAATCAGAAGCTTATGGTCATTCTTGGCTACATTGGTATTTTAGGAACAGCCTAGGTTACATAAATCCTTATCTCTGAATAAAAATACCAACATAGAACTTGGTTTACACTTGCCGTTTTCATACACTTTTAGTGGTAAGAGTAGGCAGTCTTTTAAAAGTATTATTTTCTGATTTTTATAAATATTTAAAAATCATTTATAGTTTTGTCACAATGATGTAATTCGATGTAACAAGACTAGACATTTCCACACATTTATTCAACTTTGGGGTTATATCAACATGATAATTGATATCATATTCAAATGCTATTGAATACATAGATAGTTATTATCGTAGAAATGATTGCTATTAAGTTGATGAAAAAGGGATTTATGGCATCTGGTAAAAAGGTAAAGTATAATATGTAAATGAATTCATATGTGTTTGTGGAAATGAATTAACAAATACATGATATTGCAGCATGTGTACACCACCCATATTTACTGACTTAACTTCTATTTATTGCTTTCATTCTCTTTATATATGGAGTCTATCAGTTTACTCAAACTGAGCTCCACTTATTTTAGTATATTAATGCATTTTATTTTTCTTATAAAGAATGTATGGGCCACTTATCTTGTGGTGAACAGCTTTCTTTTCCCTTAACATCATGATGTCATTTTTTTTTTTGACAGGGTTTCTCTCTGTAACAGTCCTAGATGTACTGGAACTAGCTCTTGTAGATCAGAGTGCCCTCAAACTCACAGAGATCTGCCTGCCTCTGACTCCCGAGTGCTGGGATTAAAGTTATGGACCACCATTGACTGGCTGTGATTTGGATTTTCATCCTCAAACATAATTCTTTCTTACTTAACAATAAAGGAGTTAAACAAAACTTTCCAATAGCACAGATTTATATGTTAAAATGAGTATGTGTGTGCATTCAAAAATTTCTTGAATATTAATTACATTTTTATATATTTAAAACTCAGACCACACATTTACTTCAAACCTGAAACATGGAGGTTGAAGAAATTTGAGCCTATCATTTCTTTGTGTTTTTTGTGGTTAACAGTTTTGTGATTAAAGGTATAGAAATGTTTCTTTGTGTATATCCCAGTATTGTATTCTAAAGTTTTGAAATCCAGGTAAATTAAGTATTGCTCTTCAATCTCAAGCTTTCTGTAGAATATAAGAACTACTTATATTAAATGTTTTTGAGTGCATGAGTAATTCCTGTGACCATGATATTAATATAGAAAAATGAAGCCAGTAATCAGAGAAAGTGCTAGGAATTCAATCCCAGTGTAGACCCAATTCTTGATCTGTTCAAGCTCTCAAACTTATTAAGACTCTCAGGTCTACCTTTTATAGTAACTATTAATGCAAATATATAGAGATTATTACCACTCCAAGGTATTTCTTATTAGGCTAGTCCTTAATGCTAATTTTCAAAAGTTAAACAATTACATTGATTAAATTGAAAGTAATTCTATTGGAAAATGCTACCATATATAGTGGGGATCATTGAAATTTCCAGCTTGTTTGTTAGCAGAAGTTACTTGCTTGTTTCCCAGATGACCAGAAACCAAAATAATCACACAGAAATCTCTATTAATTGCAATACTGTTTGGTCAATAGCTTAAGCATATTTCTAGCTAGTTTTTATATCTTAAATTAACTCATTAATCTGTGTAACGCCATGTTGTTGTGGTCTGTCAGAAAGATAAAGTCCAGCATCCAGCATCTGCTTCCTTTGGCAGTTGCATGGTTTCTCACTGATGCCACCTACTCTCTCTCTATGTCTTTTCCAACCTGGTTATATTCTGTTAAGCCATTGGCTGAAAACAGCTTCTTTATTGAACAATGGTATACAGAGGGGAATCACATATCACATTCCCTTTTCTATCTAAATAAAAAGGAAGGTTCAACATAGTAAAATTACATATAACAACACAGGTATCAAGAAAGAATTACAGTTATAATAATTATACCTACTTAATCTTTACCATAACTAAAGAAAGCTATAAGTATCTATTCTTCTCCTCCATCAAAGACTCCAGAAGTATATAATATCAGCTAAGTAAACAGGAAAGGTATTACTAGCAACTTCGAAAACTCTAAAATTGGCAGAAACATCTTGCTTCCTGGACAGTCACCCAAAGTTCTTCCATAACATTGGAGCATCCATATTAAGCCTACAGGCCCATAGTATCCCCCAGACTTTCCCATGAAACAGTAAATTGCAAAGACTGTTCCACCTATATTGGCAGTTTGTCAGTCACTTTCTTCTGTGTCCTACAAAATGTCTGGCAGATCCTTTCATGAAGCAGTAACCAAGAAGGACCATCTCACCTTTAGGCAATTTCAGCAGTCATTTTTCTGTGGGTCCTGCATGCCTATTTCATACAGTAACATCAAGCAGTCCAAGCAAGAGCAGTTTCTTGACCAAATGGCTAACCAACTCCATAAGGAGTCTCTTTGATGCCTATCTTACTTTTGAAATAATTGGTCCTGCCAGGAGCAGATGTGTCTCATTATTATGAAAATTACTAAGTTTTTAAAACATTTTAGTGCCATATTCTGTTAGTCTTGGAAAGGTTTGAATAATAACTATCCATCAGAAATATATCTTTGTACATCAAGAAAACATAACATAACATGAGTACAAGTTTGACTATTAAAAATGACTATTAATCTGTTTAATAGTTATTATACATTACATATTTAAATGAGCTGCACAAACACAGAGCATTAATTAACATTAGAAATATACATATGACAAAATTGACCTAAATTTTGTATCATTATACCAAGATCCATACCAATGCAAAGTATCCATATCTATAACATATCTCTCTTTAAATGTAAACAAACATTTATAAACAATCATTTAGGGAATTTAGGCATTGTTGTTTAGACTACTTCCTGCTGATTGGGGCACTGTTAATCAGGTCTATCATGGGGTATTCTATGTGGTAGGTCCATTTCAGCCAGCAGTCCTGAATGTTGGACCATTGGGTTATTGTTTTAGGGGATCTTGATTCATCAAACCACATTAGTCTGGAAGGAATTCTCTGTGGAAACAAAAGAAGAATTCCTTTTCAAAAGCAACAAATGCTTATACCCAAATTCTGAAGTAAAGATAACATATATATAATATTGGTTTATCTTAGACAGCCATACAATAAATTGTCTCTCTGTACTATCTCCTTCATAGTCAAAAAATTCAAAGAAAACACAATCACAATAGTTTACATAGTCCAGACTCTCTTTGTATATTCCATCTTTACATGTCTTATTTTTCTTTACCCCATTAATCTATGGCTGTCTGTACTCTGTCTCTTTAAAGACTTTGTTTTATTTTTTAAAACTATTTATTTCCATTTATAATTGTCTATAGTCTTTTTTCTTCTCTCTTCCATGCCTACATACATTTATTCAACACTTTGGCCCATTTAGAGGTGTTTTTTATCTGAATTTGTCTTTGTTGCATATCTGTAATTTGGTTTTGACCAGGATCACCTTTTTTTTAAAATGCTAAGCATGCATAGCTAGGATGAACTTGGCCCTGCTTTCTTTTTCTGCACAGTCCAACATTGAGGAGGCATTTTCACTGCCTCTGAGACTGCTGGATGGAAGTCATCCTCATCACAATGCTGGTAACCAGTTGGCCCATGCTGAAAAACAGTAACTCACAGCACACTGCCCATTTAAGTGATCTGAGGCCAGAACTCCCAAAGAGTCAGAGCTCTTTGTGTTGGCCAACCATGAAGCCACCACTGAGTTGTATTTTGCTCCTAGTGCTGAATCAGGAAGACCTCTTAAAGGAGCCACAACACCTCTGCTTGCTGCCAACAAACAGCCCATCCAATAATAATAATAATAATAATAATAATAATAATAATAATAATAATAATAATAATAATCTTCTGCTAATTTTGTATGCCAACCTGTTGGCGGAGGCAACTTGCTTCCTGGCCACCCAGACTCTCAAAATAATTACACAGACATCTGTATTAATTGCAATATTGTTTGGCCAAAAGCTTACATATCTTAAATTGATCCATTTCTATTAATCTGTGTACTACCACATGGTTGTGATCTATTAGTAAGGTTCAGTCTGGCATCCTGTGTCTGTTTCCTGCAGCGGCTGAAAGGCTTCTCACTGATTCTACCTACTCTCAATATATATCTTTTCCAACCTGACTATATTCTGTTAATCCACTGGCTGAAAGCAGCTCCTTTATTAACCAATGGTATACAGAGGGAAATCCCACATCACATCTTTTTGACTCTGGTTTTTCTTAGCCACCAATTTTGAAGGAAATTACACTACATCTTTAACTTTTTTTTATATGTTTTCACAAATAAGTCTTTATGATAGAGAACAATTGAACCACTTTTATGTTTTATTGATTTCTAAAAATTTAGAGGCTATCTTAATTCTTATGCTGCGTTAAATGCAGCAAACTGCTTCCTAAATATTTTTAGGAAAAGTGTATTGTGAATCTTGGCCCCAGTTTTTTTTTTCCTAACTGTTTCTTTCAAGCTACTCCTCTGCTTAAGTAATACTTTACACCATCTATTCTATGAGGCCTTAAAAATGATGTAACTTCCTATTTTCAAAGATTTATTTGTTCTGAACTTGACAATTGAATTGAATATTTTATGAATATAAAGTGATATGTTTTAAAATACATACATTATGAAGTCATTGCCAAACTATTCCAATTAAAACTATTAAATCATCACCTTTCATTATATGCTGAGGAAACTTAACATGTTCACTCTTAGCAACTTCCAAAAATCACTGACGTATTTATAGATATTGTCACCATGCTGTACATTTTTTGCTGGAAACTGGCCTACATGCCTAAAAATTAGAGTTATTTAACCATAGCAAAGAATGGGTTGTAATAAGTTATCAATATCCAAAACCGCAACAAATTCAGACAACTCAAAATCTAACAGAAATTGGTAAGGCAATAAGAAAAAGAAGAATAAGAATAAGCAAAAGAAGAAGAATAGGAGGAGGAGATGGAAGGGAGGATGATGAGATAAAGAAAAGAAGAGGAGGAGGAGATAAAGAACAAGATGACAAAGATGACTAGGTCACTCAACTTGATGTGCCATGCTTTGTGCAAGCCAATGGGAGGCCTACCCCTTTCTGAATGGAGAAGGAGGTGGAGCAGATGGGTATAGGGGGAGGTAGAGGGGAAATGGGAGGAGACTGAAGGAGAGGAAGTAGAGAAACTGCTTGTTCTGTAAAATTAGTGAAAAATAAATGTTGGGCTGAGCTCCCAATCCAGTTGAAGAGTATGAGGAATGAGAATATGAGCAAAGAGGTCAAGCTAATGATGGGGACACCCACTGAAACAGCTTACCTGAGCTATTGGGGGCTCACCAACTCCAGCAGGACAGGAAAGGAACCAGCATAGGACCAAGCTAGACACTCTGATGTGGTTGACAGTTGTATGGCTGGGGAAGACTGTGGGGCCACTGGCAGTGGCACAAGGATTTGTACCTGCTACTTATACTGGCTTTCTGGAACCCAATCTCTTTGGAGGGCTACCTAGCACAGCCTAGATATAGTGGGGAGGGCCTTTATCCTTCCTCAGAGCAATGTGCCTTGCCCTCTCTGGAGAGTGGATGTGTGTGGGGTGAGGGCAAGGTGGAGGGAATGAGAGGAGGAGAGGGAGTGAGAACTGGGATTTATGTAAAATAAACACAGGTAGTTTGTTTTCTTTTTTAAAAAAATAAAATAAAAAACAATAAAAATAAAAATATCATTTAAATAAAAATCTACAAAGAGGTCTAAGTAAACTCATTTCCAATATGGTTGACAAAGGTTAACAAATACATTAAAATAGTATTGACAATCATCTGTGAAATGATAATCAGAACCATGATGTGACATCTTCACAACTTTGATGATTGTTACCTAAAAAGACAAAATGTCACAAGAGTGACAGGATGTGGAGAGAGGGGGACACTTGTATGGTACTAGTAGTAATATCATTTTTATGCTTAAATTTTGGATATGTGAAGTTTTATTTCTAATTTCAGCAAACTAAATTTTGACTATTTTATGGTATAAATTTGGATATAGTTTAAAATTATTACCTGCTTCCTCTGGGCAAAGGGTTTCCTTTTTCTTCTAATTATAATACTTGTTAACATTACCAGATATGGCCCTGTTCCCATTGTGCTTTCATTGTTTCTCCCATTCTGAACTTTCTCCATATTTCAAGCATGACAGATCCTACTTCTCTTCTTTTAATTTTTTAAATTATTCCTCTGTGTATAACTATAGTTGTATGCATGAGTGCAGTTATACACTGATACTAACTTACCAGTTGCTACACCACTGAAAAGAGTATCAGTTCCTCCTCTAGCCCCAGTTAACTTCCTAAAGCCCCCTCAACGAGATAGAAGTGTGTCCTCATGAGCCCCTTCTTTATTCGGGATTACATAGGGACAGGTCAGTTTTTCAGCTGGTCCTGTGCAGGATATCACAGTCGCTTTGAGTTCATGATTGCAAATGTGTGTCCTAACCAGGAGACTGTTCACAGTGCTCCTACCAGATGTTTTCTGTTGACTTCTTTTTCTCCGTTTCCTCTTCCATGATGCTCCCTGAACATTTTAAAACATGACACAGATGTTGCTTTAAAGTCTGACCACTTCACATTCATTAACTACACCCAGATTGGCCAGCGTTAGACACTGTGTTAACTGTAGCTCACTTCTAAAAGACTGTTTTCTGATGAAAGATGAGAACAAACATGAGTGTTTAAAACTCAGTTTGACTGCATGCCCATTTACCAAATCAACATTAATGAGTTTCCACCCCCTGTCCCTCTGGAGCCTATGGACTCCCAAGCCATGTGCTTTTCACCAGGTTTCCAGTAGGAGACATGAGTTCCCTCCTGTACAGAGGGCCTCAATTTCAACCAGAAAACAGTTGGTTACTCCAGGAATAATCATGAAAGGATTACCTTCTCTTGCTGTGTAGTTAACCAGGGTCACAGATTTGCAGAACCATTAGAGTCCTACTCCTCCATACCCTTATATCTTCTATAAACACTTTACATTGTATCATAAGCCTAAGTTTCTGTGTTTATTCTTGAAAACAGGCAAAAATAGGATAGTCAAGGTAAACTTTAATTTGTGTATGTTATCTATAAGCCATTCAAGTTAATAAAATCCTTTTCTACTTATTTTGATACTGTTTACTTAAAAGAGAAAATCAAGGCCACCATTTATGTTTTATTTCTTGTTTCCTTTTACACTTGATAAAGTGACTATGAAATACCTATTATGTTATGAATCAACCACATAATAAAGTTTGACCTATACAGATTGTTAAGTATTAATAAATTTCAGAGTGTGTTAAAAAATCTGTGCTTAACAATCTTTTTTACTGAATGTGATGAGTACTGCTCTACTAAAATACTTATAGTTAATATTTGTTTATAGAAGAAAACTAAGTTGTGCTTCTATATAGAAACAAAAGTCAATGATGAGTAAAACATAAAATATTTGTTTAATGTCTTACTCGCAAAAGTGATCATACAACTCTCTTGCTGCATAATATAAAGCTAAATATCGAAAAGGGCAAGATACAGAAAATAAAACCAACTCATCTTTATTTAATGAAACCAATATGGTTTTATATACATTTTCTGATGGTGAATATAATAGGATGTCAGAGAAGTCCCTGAGGTCACTTCTCTTTATGCGGAAGACTATACTGCAGTAAAATACTGTATATTGTTTCTTGTCTCTGCAGTCTGTCCAAATCCATAGAAATCACACTGTGATGTGCAGCTTCTAAAACATCTTTGCCACCTGGAGTTGGTTGATACATTTGATGTCTCTGTCCCTATTATCGTATCACCAGGGAGAAAGCCCTTTGGTAATCCTGTGTTGCTTCAATTTCCTTCAACAAACTGAACACTTGCTGAGTGAAAATAAGAGGCACTTATCATGTTATGAACTTCTTCAACATAATTAGTCACATTATAATGTGATATATTTCAGCAAGACTTTGGGGAACTGAAGAACCACTAGGAGAAATGGCTAAAGCCAACAGTCTGCCTCCTTTGCAGGATACATTTTGAGAATGTAATCCTCTGCATCCCATTTCCTTGACACTCCACTCAGACTCTCATGTTTCTGTGCATTCTGGGATAATTTCATTATATGTTATTGCAGTACTAACATAAGAACAGTACTTTCTTTTAGGAACTTATTTTAGTATTGGCAATTTAACTGACATTTTGTAGTCACCATTAGGTTGAAGTTTGATATTGAATTTGATTCTATATTAACATATCAAGTTGCTTAAAATGTTGCCTATGTGGCAAGTTTTCTTTAATTACAACACTTAAATTTGTAATAGGAATATTCCTCGATAATATAGAAATGTTGCTTACAAAATTGCCTGATATGATTTCTTATCATACAATATTCATACAATTTCAAAGAGACTTACTTCCTCATAGGAGCCTGGTGTTCTTGTGTACTTAAAAAGGAAGACATTATGTCCTTTACTGTGTTATTAGTAAGAAGGGGTTGAGAAACAGCCCTATATTTAGTAGCTCATCTTTCTTTCCAAGAACTATTTTAAGGTGGTCTCTGATAGATACTATGTTCATAACTTAGTTGCAAGAGGCTTAAACACTGGCAGTTTCCATCAGCAACCTAACAATAGATCCTTGATAGGAGGAGAAAGTATAATCAACCCAGAATGTTATTCATTATAAACCAAATCTTATCAATCATAACTAATAATGATCATTTAAAATGCTATCAGATATGCCTTTTGATGAAAAGAGTTCCAAATCAAAAGATTACTGTTTTTAGAGCATAACAATATGAAGTAGGTTAAATGGAAAACTAATTCTACCTAGGAGTTCACCAGTGGTTAAGCCTGTGTAATTTTTTTGCTTCCTAATGCATGTGATTAATAGGAATCACACTGGTTATACTAAATATGCAGAGAGACTTGTGTGGAGTAGAATTGCAGATGAGAATGCATCTTTTTTTTTCTTTTCTGTATGTTATAAACCTTTTACTTTCAGAAAAGTTGGACCATATCTGTCTCCCAGATCCTACCATCAATTCTACCACCTGATTACAGGCCCTTAACATGTTTTTCCACTTCATGCAGCTGCTGACTCAAGTCTTAGAGCCAGGACTGTTAACTTTTCTATCACTGTTATAGAAGCCTGAAGAAGGCAGCTCCTAGGGGAAAAATGAAGAAAGAAAGGAACTCTCAGGTGCCAGAACAAATGGATAATGGTTAATAGCCATGACAGCTGGAGCAACAAGCTGAAAGCTTGTATCATAAATGACAAGTACAAAGAAGACAGAACAATTAACAGTGGACAAGGTTTTGTATTCTTAAAGTGTGACCCAAGTAACACACTTCCTCCAACAAGAGCAAACCTCCTCTATTTACCTAAGCAGTGCCACCAAATATAATAGCATGTTTTATTGGCAACAACACAGGTGAAAGAGTGCTTGTGAAGAATGTGAGGGACTATCCACCAATGAACACAAGTAATATTCCACGTTTAGTAGCCAAACTAAGAAAACATAGGAAAAAAACTGTGCACTTATGTATGTGTTTTCATGTTATTATTATAACTTAAAGCATGGGAATATTAGCATGGTAACAATTAATGTAGCATATTAAGCCTGGTTTTTGGAGCTTTTGTGGATAATTTATCTCTATTCTTTTAGTTTATCTTTCATTTTTGGCTATAGACATTGCTAAAATATCTTTAAGGTTTTCAGAATACTTTCTTTGCCATGAAGCAGTTCTCTACATGGTTATATTTTGCACATTACATTATATCCTGATTCTATTTTGTCTTCTTATTTTGGCATGTTGTTTTACTTTATTTTAACTTAAAAACCTTTTTTAAAAAATTTAAATAATATTTTCTCATTTATTTTACATACTAACCATCTCCCCTCTGTCTGCTCCTCCCATCCCTCCCCTTCCCCATCTGCCTCCTCCCCATCCACTCCTTCTCCATCTCCACTTGGAAAGAGACATGCATCCTATGGACTTACACAAAGCATGCACATCAAGTTGAAGCAGGACCAAGCTCGTCCCCACCCAACTGGTACAGTCCATCCTCCGTTTCTTCCCCAAGACTCTAGGAGCTCAGCACAGTGCTTGTCAGAGCAAATTCTGATTTTATAATAGACCATATGTATTTTTTTTCTATTTAAAATATACTGAAGTTTTAAATGGGGCCCCTGTAAAGAAATCTGCCTTGTATGCATTGGTGCACAATCTTTCTGTTTAGTTCCTATGTTGCTGTCAAGAGGATGTACACCTACAATTGATGATTTATTGTTTCATTTTCTTCTGTATTACAAATTCTCAACATACCCGTAGGAGCAGAGCCTAAAGCTGAGAATGACAGCTTTGAACTCATGAACTGACATAGGCTCGTCTAAATAATACACGTAGAAAACAACAATAGAAATTACCTAGCAGGAAATTGCAACTTGCTTTCATTTTGGGTTTACTATTGTTATTGTTGCTGTTAGAATTTTTACTAGGTGGATTGCTTAGCATGGTTAGTCTCAAGCCAGAAATCAACCTGCCTCAACCTTTTTAGTTTGGGATGACAGGTCTCTACATCCACACACAGCTTTCAAAGTGCTCTGGTTATATTGGTGTCTATATTTTGAAATGTTAAAATACATGTCTTAGATACTATGAATCAATGTTATCACCACGCAAATAGTCAATTATGCCTAGAAAATATAAACCACACACTATTTACAATTATATTAGGATCAAAAAAGAAAAAAAAAAGTAAAGATATCCAGAACAACCAGAAGTAATGATTGTAAGGAACAACATACACGTTCCCAGTGAAAGCTCAACCAAGACAAAAGCCGCATCACTTGTTCTGTGGCTACAAGCAATTGGGAACTGTTGTAAATGAGCACTGTAGCTTTCTGTAAGGGTGTGCCCTGTGTCAAATTAATACATTCTTATCTGTGGGTACACATCAATGAGTACACGGCCCCCAGAGATCAGACCAAATGTGTTTAACAAAGAATTATGCCACAAAGTTGTCTGGCTGAGAAAAAAAAAGTGGGGACTTTCAAGCAGTTGGGTAAGGGGGATCAAATATGTTTAAAGGACATTTTATGAAATTTGAAAAGAATTAATAATTCTTTAAAGGAATTTAAAAAATAATGGACAACCAGAAAATCAGTCAAAAAAATAAATATGATAAAAATCAACAATTACATGCTGGGCATGATATTCTTCATCCTACACAAGTCAGTATTTCTAAGAAAATATCTGAACACAGAAAACAAATGGATGAAAAGTTGGATAATGTGTACCTAAGAGTACTAAATTACTTTATATATCTATCCCTAAAGGAGGCAGTATTATTAAGTAATCAAGTATTATTTTAGGACTGAAATTAAGAACATTGAAGTCAGAATGGATCTGAGTGCCTATAATTCAAATGTCCCATTTATACAGTGGATTAAATCAAGCCAGATAGTTTGAGCTGTGCTATCAAACTAAAACTTTCCTTGGAGGTCTGTATATTTTTTCATACTCTTTTTATTCCCACTTATTTTGTCAAATGTCCTTCTGTTGTTAAAAAAAAACTATCTGCCTTCCTTTTGTTTTCTCTTTTTCCTTTTAAAGAGAGTTCTATCCGGAGATCCAGTTAAAAATAATTTGAATATGAAATGCCACAGCACAGAAGTATGTTTTCCTCTTCTGTAGCTTTTCTTGGATACATCATGACACAATATAAAAATAAAATTATTGTGGCTAACTCATTTTGTAAGCTGAGTAAGAATGTAATATGTGTGTATATGTATATGCATCTAAATGTGTATTTAAATATATACAATATTTTATTCCTAAAAATAGAAAATTTAAATGCCTTCATATTAGCACAATGTCTTTGAAGCATGAAAACTTATTATTGTGAATATGTGAAAAAGGGGAAAATTTCATGGATAATATGAAGTGGTCAACATACATATCATCTTTTGCTTCTTTCTTTGTCTTAGTTTTACCTATATTTTACAAAGACCAGAAATGAATATGTTATCACAAGATACAGGTAAAATTGAGTAAGGAGTAACTTTTGGTTTGCATTTTCTATATTAGAAATTCCTAAATAGTTTCACATGTCCTCCATACAGTACAAAGATAAAATACTTTATATGCTTTAAATAGCGTCCACTATTAATATTCAGTTCAGTTTTAGTTCTACCTATGAAATCCGATGTTATCACATAATATGAATCAAGAGTTTTGGTATTAATTTACAGAATAATTTTCCCATGACACAATATATTTCATATTATATCTGGAGATATACATAAAGAAATTGTCTTAGCAGAAATACTTCCTCCAATTATGCAGATAGTAATTGAAAACAAAATTAAATGTGACTTTTTTTCTTGCCTACACTGTTGTCTTCTGGATATTTCTTGCATCGTTACACCTCATCTACGTTACAAGAATATGAGCTGGCTTATAGCTTTTAGAATCATGCAGTGTTTTCATATTAGTACAAACTTGAAATTTTAATTCAATAAAACACAAATATTTGAATATACTAACGACTAATGTTATTTGGCACTAAGAGCTATATCCTGTTAGCCATTCCTTCTAGAAGCTTTTTTCTTTCAAATTTACACTATTACTCCTCAGTTTCCTTTCAATGACACCACCAACATCAATTCTGTCAATTCTTGTCTTTTAATTCTCATTGATCTCACGTGAGACTTCTGACAGCAACAGTTAGAAATATGAGATACCATTTTTACGGTGGATGTACATTCTACTTAGCAAAAATTTAGCATATTAAGAATAAAGAACTTCTCATGGGCTCTTTTGTTTGCAAATGTGTCCTGACATGATCAAGCCATTCATGCATGCAGTGAATACCTGAAATTAAAAATTTGCCCTACAAACTGTTGAAAGTTTTGTCCTCACTTCAAATACTTCTAACTCTTAGGAGGAATCCAAGATTAGTATAAAAAGAACATATATTCTGTATGCTTGCCTCGTATACGTTAAGATTGTTCAACTATGAAAGCATGCACTCAAATTCTAAAACATACTTTATGTAAATAGGAGGCTATAATATGTGCAAATGTTCTTAATACAAAATAATAAATATATACACAATTTAAAATATACTATTTCAGCCATTGTTTTTCCTTCTGATTAACTCCCTCTTATTTCACATAACTGAAAATGAAATGCATCTATCTTCATTGGACATTGAGTGAAAACCAGGGTCTGTGGTTCTATGGGATTTAGAGATGATGGGCTTACACAAAAACAGTGTGATGTGTATTGTTAACTTCTCCAGGTACCTTTACCAACTCTAGAGAACCCTACATGCCTTGTATATAGTTATAGAAAAAAAGAAGCCACCAAACAACATAGAAAAATTTACTAAGCTTTTCTTTCTCTTTTTTTTATTAATTTTGTTGAGCTCTACATTTTTCTCTGCTCCCCTCCCTGCCTCTGCCCTCCCCACTTCAACCCTCCCCCAAGTCCCCATACTCCCAATTTACTCAGGAGATCTTGTCTTTTTCTACTTTCTACTTCCCATGTAGATTAGATCTATGTAAGTCTCTCTTAGTGTCCTCATTGTTGTCTAGGTTCTCTGGGATTGTGATTTGTGGGCTGGTTTTATATATAAAAATCGCTTATGAGTGAGTGCATGTGATAATTGTCTTTCTGGGTCTGGGTTACCTCACTCAAAATAATGTTTACTAGCCTTATCCATTTGCCTGCAAAATTCAAGGTGTTGTTATTTTTTCTGCTGTGTAGTACTCCATAGTTGACAATAAAACTGAAAGCAAATTATGATAGAAGATAAAAAAGAATTATGAGAAGCTGTGTGTGATACACCAAGTAGGACATATGGAAGTAGATGATAGGAGTTCAATGTACTGCAGCATGGTGTGTGAAAGACAGAAAGAAATAATTTATAAATTGTGAGATCTGAAAAGGCATGGTATACTCCTAATGGGATACCATAACAGACAGTTACAGCTATGGGAGTTTGCATATATATTAAAAGACTACAAAGCATTAAAGTGACAACTCAGATATAAATGTCTAGTAACGGACCCAACATGTATAGTAGTAGTTATGAGCACAGAAATACGAATTGATAAAAAGAAAATTTACATAAGTTTCTGAGATAATTATTTTTGAATTATAGTTTTGAATAATATATTTTAAATTATAGTTCACATATGAATGTAAAAGCTGTTTAAGACGACTGGTTTCAAATGGCAGTAGTAATTGATACAGTTAAGTGGTCAATTCAAAATATATTTATATGTGAGCAATATTAAATAGACTCAGTAAGCGTTGGTTGTGAAAGGAAGGAGTGGATATGAGCTAAATAAAGTGTTCATATATGGATTTATCATAAATTAAATTATAAAAAAGATTTATTAGTTTTCAATTCTGAGTGTCAAAAGCTAAAATTGTCTTACTGGTCCTACTTCATGGGTCTTATGACTGGTGGTCTTCTTTTTGGGGGAATCTAGAGCAGACTCTAGGGTTGATTATCTGGTGCAATATAGAGAGAAGTATCTAACCACCTCAGGTAATTTCTCCTTGTCTTTAAAGAGACAGAAATAGCCATTTGATTGACCCACCTAGTTAACCTGGTGCATAGTCTTCTGCCTCACTTTTCCACTTTTAAGGAAGCTATATTTAAAACCGGAACACCTAGTATTCAGGATCCTCTCCTTCTGTCAAAGGCACTGCTCATATTTACAGCTCATGCTGTTTTCAATCATTTTGCTAGGACATATGCATATATAATAAGGAATAGGACTCACACATTTGGGGGGAGTATTTTCTCCATCTACCACCACAACCATGCCACTTCTGCCAAACTAAAGAATATGAATAGATGATTACGAACTCACTTCTGGAAAATCTCCATTTTCACACTACTACTTTAAATAGAGAGATTAGGTATCCACATGTGAGCAACCTATTCAAGAATGTCTGCATCAAGTTTTTATGTAAAATTAGTGATAAATTACACATAATAAACCCATAATTCTCCTCTCCCATTAATTCTATGAAAATGCAATACCTTAGCTACTCTATGGGTTGTGATATTCTAGGAACATACAATAAATGATGTTTATAAAATGAATTCTGAGTAATGAGTTAAAAGAAATTTTATTTTTAGCATTAAAACTTGCTTTATAAAGAGGCTTTACTCATTGAATTTACCATGCCTTCAGAATCCATAATTTGCAGCAGCATTACTCAGTATCTGTTTAATAAGTCCTATTGTTTCTGCTTTTTCCAATGCATCTCTGGATATGTTCCACATGATTTGTGTTTCCTATGCAAACTCACGGTTTCCTTTCATACTAAGAATATATTTCTGTCTGTCAATTGAACATAATCTCACTTACCTGTTCTCATCTTTTTTCACTCTCTTGCCTTTTATTTTCCTCCACAGATTAAGTAATCACAGATCACCCCCAAAACCCTTATACTTACTGTTTTATCTGCCTTGATATTCGTTTCTAAGTGTGAGTGCATGTGTGTGTTATGTTTGACCTGCTATTCCTTATGTATTTCTGCACAAAGTTCACCTTTTCATAATACAATGATAGGCATGAACTAAAATAAGATGCCCCAGGAATACACCATGATTTTCTCTCTTCTTTACCTGACTCTTTAATTTAAGCATCATTTATCAATATCTGAATCTTCACCTAATTTCTAAATGGTTAGATTTAAAGTTCATTGAATGCAATTTTTTTCCACTTTTATTTGCATTATATGTTAAGAGTCAATCATTTTTAAAACATTTTAAATGATTTTGTTTATTTGGTTCATATGAGAATACCATGTTTATCAGTTTTCTGCATATGAGAAAACTAATATGTAAGGATTGACTATGCACCTAAACTAAGTGGCCACGGAAGTCTGAACACAGAATTCGTCATTACTGCTCTTTTTCTGGGTGATCATTTCTCACCATCATCCCCAGCTGTTTCACTGTTGTCATGTGTACAAAAAGACCTAAGACTTTTTATAAGTACATACACAATAAATTATTTTTTAATTAATTATAAAGAAATATTTATATCACTGAAAATAAGGAGACTTCTAAACTCTATTATGTATTTAAAATTCCAGACCTAATGTTTTATCCATTTACTTTTAATGAAATCAGTTCAAGTTCCTATAGGTGATTACAACTAACATATATGAAACAATTTGAGATGCTCCAATACATGCATTTGTATCCAGTGTTTATGTCTATTGTAGACAGTTTTCTTCATTCTGAAACTTTTGGTTTTCCCTTAATTATATGGCATGCACAGATGTTCTGCACTCATACATTTTTTTTGTATCTCCATTATTTTTATTTTACTCAGTTAATGGAAATGAGAGTGGATCTGTATTATAGTCTAAAAGATATATTCTCCAACTTCTTATTTTGAAGTCCCAACTCTCCACACTATTGTTTCTGAGATAAGGATTTTAAAATTTAAGGTTAATTAGAACAACATATCATGTCTATAATTTACCCAGATCTTTGATTTGTGTGAGGAGTAAGTGACATTGGTACCTATGTACACAGGAATACAAAAGACCCCGGAAATCATAGAAAGAAGAAAGTTAGGCAAAAGCCAGCAGATATCTTGCAATACAGGGTTTCTGAAATGCTAATCCTGAACTTACCACCTGAAGAAATAGGAAAGTACAGATGTTTCCTTGAAAAATCACCCAGTTTCTGGCATTATTCTAAGGCAGCACTATCTAAATAAGACATCCCTGATAATTATACTGTAGGGTAATGAGTGTTAGGATAGCTGTAAACATTCATTGAGGCATCTCTGTATCTCTCATGAAATAACTTTTGTCTTTAGATATCTTACAGTGGAACACGTGACATATCAGTAGAAATAGCTCATTTGATGTGAGAAAAGTATGTATCTTGTGTTCCTAACTAATATTTAAAAAGAAACTCTATTAGTAGAAGTATTTGTGAAAAGGTAAGAAGTCCCTTGATGTGGTCCCTTGAGATTCTTTTACACTACTGTGACAGCCACTTATTAAAGCAACTCTATTTGAATCTGGACATCAGGATACTAAAGATAACTCCTCCAAATTATAACTCTTTTTCTCATTCAGAATAAACATTCATACCGTGTTTTCATTTCATAAGCATGTGGCAGGAAACAGACCTATTAACCTTAGGGAAACTCTTGTAGGCAGGTTTTCTTTCTACCCCTGTGCATAGTTAGAACTGAAGAAATTAAACCTCACGCAAGTTCTCATTAATTTGCCAATTTAAAAAGTTCTCAAAGAGCACAGTTTCTCTACAACACAGAGAAAAGGGAAGATTTACTTTGATGAAAGAACACATTGGCAGAAAATACACTTAATCTAAAGACCTGTGCTATAACTTGATAAAAAAATAATTTGTAGACTACTTTGGGAGGATATTTAAAATATGAGTATAAATTGACATTTTCCAATGTGCGTTATAATTTTAAAATATCTGTCTTCACTTTCTGAAAAAGGCATAACTATTTACACTCACATCTGCATTATATTGTACCTATTGACTTGACTTTATACTGATAGCAATAAGGTAATCTTTTTACTCATTAAATAAGGCGTTTTCAGTATTTAGCACCCATACTCATGATTCCTACAAGAACTCTGTTTCTGAAATATTAGATATCTTGACAATCGTACAAGTCCTTTTTAATGTAGTTTCAAAAATACTATGCAATAACTTGGGGAGGACTTTCATCTTTAGAAGAAATTTTGCATTCTGATGTAATGAATACATCTGAATATTACTATAAAATATCTCTAATGTAGAATATATTTCTTGAAGCTTAGAAGAAATCTATGACACATTTCTCAAAACTGTCTTGGCAAAATTGCCTTTATTTTCCCAGCTTTATTCAAGTACAGTTTCTCAAAGATGCAGTATGGCATTTCCCCAAGGTGCCCATAAATAAATATAGGGGGAAATCATTGCAACCGCCCCCCCCAGTAGAGTCTGAGCTGGCCAGAGAAGAGATGGCTCAACTAAATATGGTTTAGACAAAGTATCCTGGTACACCCAGTATGTCTCTGATCCCTTCTCCCCTGTAGCGTTTTTATCTGATTTGTGCTTCTTTGTCAGTCCTTCCCTTTCTGTGGCTGATGCAGGCTTAAAAGTCATTTTTATCCCAATTTAGTTTGGAATATTTTCTCAAACTGATATAATGAAGACATCTGAATAGTTAGCTGAAATTATTACTCCATTTCACTAACCTTCTTCCATGTCTGACAGGAATATAAAAATGCAAAAAAGCTGGAGAGAAAACAGGCATTGCTTTATAAAAGGAAACAAATAACCATTCTGACAGGTGTAAGATGGTATCTCAAAGTTGTTTTGATTTGCATTTCCCTGATCGCTAAGGAAGTTGAGCATGACCTTAAGTATCTTTTGGCCATTCGAACTTCTTCTGTTGAGAATTCTCTGTTCAGATCATTACCTCATTTTCTAATTGGGTAATTTAGAAATTTAATGTCTAGTTTATTGAGTTCTTTGTGTATTTTGGAGATCAGACCTTTGTCTGATGTGGTGCCTATGCTGGAGAGGATGTGGAGTCAGGGGAACTCTCACCCATTGCTGGTGGGAATGCAAATTTGTGCAACTACTTTGGAAATCAGTGTGGTGGTTTCTCAGGAAATTGGGAATCAACCTACCACAGGATCCAGCAATACCACTCTTGGGAATATACCCAAGAGTTTCCCCATCATACTATAAAAGCATTTGTTCAACTATGTTCATAACAGCATTATTTCTAATAGCCAGAACAAGGAAACAACCTAGGTGCCCCTCAATGGATGAATGGATCAAGAAAGTGTGGAATACATACACATTAGAATACTACTCAGTGGTGAAAAAAACAATGACATATTGAATTTTGCATGCAAATGGATGGAAATAGAAAACACTATACTTAGTGAGATAACCCAAACCCAAAAACGTGATTATGGTAAGTACTCACTCATTAGTGGACCCTAGCCATAAACAAAGGACATTAAGCTTATAGCTCACAAGCCTAGAGAAGCCAAATAGCAAGGTGAACCCAAACAAAAACATATGTAGATCCTCCTGGAAAGTGGGAGAAAACAAGATCGCTGGGCAAATGTTGGAAGCATGGGAGTGGGGATGGGGTGGTTGTAGGGGTGGAGGTGGGGGTGGGCAATAGGGAAAGGGGGAGGGGGAAGGGAGAAGGGAAGGACTGGGGAGAGCTTGGGGGAGTGGGAGGGTAGAGATGAGGAAGGGTGGATAGTGGAGAAGGGAATAAGATATCTACATGAAGGGCGTCATTTTAGGATTGGCAAGAGACTTGGCTCTAGAGGGGATCCCAGGTGTTCAGGGGATGTCCCCAGCTAGGTACTTGGGCAGCAGAGGAGAGGGTGCCAGAACTAGCCTTGTCCCATAGTCACATTGATGAATATCTTGATCATCACCACAGAAATTTTGTCCTATGGATGGAGATAGATAGAGACAGAGACCCACATTCACATCAGAACAACGGACTGAGTTCCCAAGGTCCAGTCAAAGAAAAGAAGGTGGGAGAAGATGAGCATGGAAGTCAGGACCACGAGGGCCTGGTCCACCAACTGAGACAGTGTGCCTGATCTGATGGGATCTCACCAAATCCAGCTGGACCGGGACTGAATGAGCATATGATCAAACCGGAATCTCTGAATGTGGCTGCCAATGGGGGCTGACTGAGAAGCCAATGATAATGGCACCAGGACCTATCTCTTCTGCATGTATTGGCTTTTTGGGAAACTAGTCTATACGGATGCACACCTTCCTAGGCCGGGATGGAGGGGGGGGAGGGCCTTAGGCTCCTACAGGGCAGGGTACACTGTCCCCTCTTAAGGAAACAGGGGGAGTGAGGAAGGGTAGTGGGGGAGAGGGAGGGGACTGGGAGAAGCAGTGGAAGTGTAAATTTTTGAATGAAAAATAAAAGAATATGAAAATAAAGGAAACAAACAAATAAATAAATAAATAAATAAAGCTAAGAGATATACAAGTAGAATTTCTAAGGACTTTATATTATTTGTTTTGTATAAAGGGTTACAATACAGGAAGAAATTTGCAGACCAGCAATGCATCCTAATCAACAATAGCTTCTATGCAAACTGAGTCAAAGATATTCATTACAGAATATAGACATTACTTCTTTTCTAACTTCTAGGACTGAGGAGTTACATAGAGGATGTAGAATATATCTTGATCTCTAGAAGATAAATATTTCAAATGTTGCTGTAATACCAGGCACAATTAAAGGTATAACAATAACTAATTTTTAGCAGGAAGGGTATTGATACAATACTTTGTTTTCATTTATAACATTAAATAAAGAGAATTACAAGATAATTCTACTGAAACAATCAAATATACTTATTTTGCTATGATAGAACCTTCATTTTATTTTAAAATACATTAGGTTTGTTTAGTTTCCTCCCTTCATTTTGAAACATTCACTCTGGAAAAATGTTGGTTATTTGAGACTTATGCTTTTCTTATATCTCTTTCTGTTTGAACATAAACAAAAAGGGTTTATTAAGATAGAAGATACAGTCTAGGCAAGTACCTTTTAAAGATGAGTGTTTTATTAAATCACTCAAGATATTTTGCAGAAGACTTGGATTCAATAGGTAAGGATAGATACTGGGACCCTACTTTTCACAAAACCTAGGTTTCCAGGAGAATGTTTATAAAATAAATGCTCTTCTTCTACCCATAGACTAGAATTAGGATGTATTTTAAGAGTCACATATGGAAAATTGGTATTGCTAACTCTAGTCCAGGCTACCATCTACTGCAGAATGTCTTCACTACATGTGACTGTTGCATACACACACAGAAACATTCTTATCATAGGACATTTGTTTTTTCCATTGACAATTTATTTAAGTGACAGTTAACCTGCCAAGATACCCACTCAGGTCTCCATGTTGGATTGTACTACATGAGGACTGCATTTTTTTATAGGCCATAACTTTTCTTAAAACAAAACCATTACTTGAATTAGCTAGCAAGGAACAAACCTACTTGGCAAAAGCTGTAACTACCTCTGAATCTTGCTTTGCTTTCTTATATACATTTTATAATTAGAAAGTTATCTATTCCATCACCGACAATATAAGAATGATAAGAGATTACATTATGCACAAATTTTGAAAACTTTACAATTTCTGGGAAGCACTGAAAATGATTTTTGAACCATAGTATGTTAATTTTTACCTTATTTATTTTTAGTATTTTTGATATTTAGCAAAATGGTCTATTAATCTATTTGGATATTATCACCTCTTAGCTTTTATGGTTTACAAATATTTTCTATAAACACCAAGAAAGCATGGCCAGTGTCAAAAAACTTTATCCCGTTTTTTAATTCAGTTAATATAATTCAGATCCACTAGGAATTGGTTTTGATACACATTGATAGAATAGTCCCATATCATTCTTTTATAAATGGACAGTGATGTTTTCTGCCATTATTTCTTTAAGAAACTTTAATGCTTTTGTAAACCCCTTTGAAGACCAGCTAATAATCATGTGTGAACTTATTTCTTGGGTGCACGTGTTTTTCTGTGGATCACTACCAATTCTTTGACGGTGCAGTAATTTCTTGTTTGTTGTAGTCTGGTACTATACTTTGAATAAAAGAAATATTATTGTCTGTAGTTTACTTTTCCATGTTCAATATTTCTTTTGTTTTTGAAGTTATGTTATTTAGAGTATTTTTTTCTGTTCTAAACGGGTCATCACTAGGATTTTGGTAAGGATTACACTGAGTAACTAAGATACGGTAGGTATTGTGACTGTATTAACATTCTCTTAACTGCATCACCTAGGCTCTGTCTCTATTTTTAATTTTATCCTTGGTATATTCATTAATGCACTGTATTTATAAATTACAGAGTCTGTGTTTTTCATTTTATTTGTTTTAATACTATATTTGTTTTAAAAAATGCAATATTTTACTTTTCTATATAGAGCAGTTTGGAAACAGACAGTAAGGTTTCTCTGGGTCCCCTCTACTTTACTGGGTTCATCATTCCCCTTATAGATAGTTTGAGACTAAATTGTTATATGTGATATCTTTAACCCTCCCAAAAAGAAATCTGAAGTGCTTATGTTTGATAATCTATTTAGCTTTTATCATACTTTTACTTTCCTCAATAAAAATTATTTTTGTAATAAGTAACACTGGAATTTTATAAAGGAATGGAATTCTCTAGAAATTGAGAACGCATAATTAAATTTTATTGCTAAGAGCTAAAAGAATACCTTTGATAATTTGACTCACCGATAAAAAGATATAAATATATAATAATTTATGCATGTGATGCTTTATTTGATTATATTATTGATGAACTGTAGGATATGGTGGTAAATAAGGTATGTCCTTAGTACAAGGCCATGAAATGGCAAGGACTGGTTGAGACAGCCAAGCTCTGTTCTAGCATCTTTGTAAAATGGTATTATATAACATTTAGCCCAGCATTTCCTGTTCTGTAGGCAAACAAAGGGAGGCAACTATTCACAATATTTCACCTATGATGTGCAGACGTGACTCCATCACAGGCAGCTTGTCTAAGCATTAGAGTCTAAGCATGTAATATTATGAACTTTTGTGTTCTATGTTTTCCTAGTACCTCTCTGAAGTACAAAACCAAAGACATTGTTTGTTCCATGCATGATCTTACCACTAAATTCTTTCAAGTTGGTCATAAATTTAGAGTAAACTTGATTGAGAGCTTATATTTAGATACCATTTTCTTGTGTCCTCAGAGGATCTGTTTTCTGTGTACTGTCAAAAATATAGAAGAAGAAAAGAAAATGTATTGAGAGGAAAGAAAAATATGGAAAGGAAAAGAAATAATACATGGGATACAGAAAGAAACTTAAAGAGATGAAAATGGAAGGGTAGAAGAAGGGTAGAGAGGATAAGAAGTGAGAGATTAAATAGGTCCATAAAAATATATTGCTAGTTATATAATTATCCCATATCAAAAATTTTGATGCCAACAAATTAAATATTCTGAAAACAAATATGTATCATAATAACTTTCCTTTCAATTAGTGAGACTTGTACAGGATATAAAGATTAAGCTTGGGCCTTAGATCATTTAACACTTTGAGGATTACTCTTCAAAGAATTTACTTGTCATTGATGATGCTGAAGTCATTTTTCTACTGTAATCTTACTTGTTTTCCTGGGAAACTCTTATTTTTCCCACATATATTCCAGAATGAGTTTCCCCCTTTTTGTAGTGAAGCTGTTACCTTTTAACACATAGATTCCAGAATTTTTCTACTCTCTGTTTGGTGTTTAACATTATGTTTCACAAGGCTTTATTATGGATGCTTGTGAGTCACAATGCCATTGCAGAAAATTGAACTCAGGACCTCTGGGAGAGCAACTAGTGCTGTCAACTGCTTAAAAAAAGTTCCCATTAGTTATGTTCAAATATGTTGACTATCACTATTTAATCCCTTTTGCATACTACTGTTGTCTGGGTTTCTGTCCTGCCTGGTTTCTGTCCTCCCACAAGGTCCCACAGCCATTTAGCCTCAAAGAAATCACTCAGAAGTCTATATTAATGCTAAACTGATTGCCCCATTAGCTCAGGTTTCTTATTAACTCTTATAACTTACATTAGCCCATTATTATTATCTGTGTTAGCCACATGGCTCAGTACCTTTTCGGCGTGGCAGGTCACATCTTGCTTCTTTGGTGTCTGGACAGGAATGGGCTTCCTTCTTCCCAGAATTCTCCTGTTCTCATTGACCCACCTCTACTTCCTGTCTGATTGTCCCACCTATACTTCCTGCCTGGCTACTGACCAATCAGCATTTATTAACAATATAATTGACAAAATACAGACAATTGTCCCTTACCATACTACCTGACTTTTCTACTTACGGCTAATTTATCTATTTTTAACTGCATAACATGTTAAAAATTTCTACAGGTTTTTCCCCCTTCTTTGCTCTCCTTGGGATTAACATTAAATCATAGTTTTTATTTCCTCCTTTAAAATGTCTTCTATAAAAACATATTTCTGCATTTTACTGATTTTACTTTTTTTTCTTCATAAATTTTATATTTGAATCTTTATTCCATTTGACATTTTAAACTCTTGGAAGTTTTGTTCCATATATTAAAATTTAACAGTCAACATTGGTAAGTGTTTATTTCAGTTTATTTTGTTATTAATACTATTTCTCCTATCAATTCAGTATTGTGGTGCATATTTATGTAGTAATGTTCTTGATAGTGTTTTAGGCTTCTATCACACCAACTTAGGAACAAACTACTCAGAAGGTTGCCTTAGCAATACTAAACACTTTAGTTGATAGTATCTATTTAGGGTGAAAATGAAATATTTTCACTTTTTTTAGGTAATTTATTTTTTTTTAATCCAAAACCAATTCCTCTACATCCATTCCTCACATTCTCTCCAACCACCCCCATTTTAATCCTACTTTGATTCTGAACAGAAAGTTAATAAATGTGATCTTACGAAATTGTAAAGCTTCTGGAAGGAAAGCGACACTATCAATAAGACAAAATAGCAGCCTACAAAATGGGAAAAGATCTTCACCAATCCAAAATCTGACAGAGAGAAAATATTAAAAAAAATATAAAGAACTCAAGAAATTAGACATCAAAACCCAAATAATCAAATTTAAAAATGGAGTACAGTCTGAAACAGAATTCTCAACAGAAGAATCTCAAATGGCTGAGAAACACTTATAGAAATGTTGATCATCCTTAGCCATCAGAAGAAGGCCAATCAAAATGACCCTGAGATACCCTCTTATGACTATCCGGATGCCTAAGATCAAAAACACAAATTACAACTTATGTTGGAGAAGACGTAGAGCAAGGTAATGCTCCTTCATTGCTGGTGGGAGTGCAAATTTGTACAGCCACTCTGGAAATTGAATGGTGGTTTCTCAGAACATTGGGAAACAACATACATCAAGACCCAGAAGACCACTCTAGGCATATACCCAAAGGATGTTGTATCATACCGCGTACACTCTTGCTCAACTATGCTCATAGCAGCATTATTTGTAATAGTCAGAATGAGGAATCAACCTAGATGGACCTCAACCGATGAACCTAAAATCTTAAGCATTGCTGAAATGAAAGTGTTTTATGGGTGGACTTTGATAAAATTCAGGTTTGTAGAAAACTGATTTGCATAGATTAAAGGTGCTGATGATCTAAAGAGATCTCAGTCAACTATAAGGCCTTACACATGAAGAAAGCTTGGGTAAAAGACCTGGAATCTGCAGGTTTGGTTTCATAGAAATTATATATCTTACAGTTGTGATACAAAAATTTTTTCCCATATTCTTTTATTTTTTTTCCTTCAAAAAAAGAATTTACCTTTCCTCCCCTTCTCCCCGTCCCCTCCTGCTCCCCCCCATGCTGCTTCCTTAAAAGAGGGCATGGTGCCCAGCCCTGTGGGAAGTCCAAGGCCCTCCCCCCTCCATCCCGTCCTAGGAAGTTGTGCATCCAAATCGACTAGGTTCCCAAAAAGATAATACATGCAGAGGAGATAGGTCTTAGTGTCGTTGTTGATGGCTTCTCATTCTGCCCTCATGGGCAGCCACATTTAGAGATTCCGGTTTGATCATATGCTCATTCAGTCCCGGTCCAGCTGGATTTGGTGAGCTCCCATTAGATCAGGCACACTGTCTCAGTGGGTGGATCAACCCCTAGTGGTCCTGACTTCCTTGCTCATCTTCTCCCACCTTCTGTTCTTCAACTGGACCTTGGGAGCTCAATCCATTGCTCTGGTGTGCATGTGGGTCTCTGTCTCTATCTCCATCCATCAGACGAAATTTCTATGGATGTGATCAAGATATTCATCAGTGTGACTATGGGACAATGATAGTTCTGGCACCCTCTCCTCTGCTGCCCAAGGACCTAGCTGGGGACATCCCTGTGGATACCTGGGATCTCCTCTAGAGCCAAGTATCTTGCCAGTCCTAAAATGACTCCAGTAATGTAGATATCTTATTCCCTTCTCTAATATCCACCTTTCCTCCATCTCCACCCTCCCACTCCCCCAATCTCTCCCCAGTCCTTCCCTTCTCCCTTCTCCTT
>PVIU01020982.1:0-32700 GCA_004026605.1 Ondatra zibethicus | reverse complement strand
CTCTCCAGCATAAGTTGTCATCAGTGTTTTTGATCTTGGCCATTCTTACAGGTGTAAGATGGAATCTCAGAGTTGTTTTGATTTGCATTTCTCTGATGACTAAGGATGTTGAACATTTCCTTAAGTGTCTTTCAGCCATTTTAGATTCCTCTGTTGAGAGTTCTCTGTTTAGGTCTGTACTCCATTTTTTATTGGATTACGTGATCTTTTGGTGTCCAATTTTTTGAGTTCTTTGTATATTTTGGAGATTAGACCTCTGTCTGATGTGGGGTTAGTAAAGATCTTTTCCCATTCTGTAGGCTGTCGTTTTGTCTTGTTGACCGTGTCCTTTGCTTTACAGAAGCTTTTCAGTTTCAGGAGGTCCCATTTATTAATTGTTTCTCTCAGTGTCTGTGCTGCTGGGGTTCTATTTAGGAAGTGGTTCCCAGTTCCAATGCGTTCAAGTGTACTTCCCACTTTCTCTTCTATAAGGTTCAGTGTGGCTGGCTTTATGTTGAGGTCTTTGATCCATTTGGACTTGAGTTTTGTGCATGGTGATAGATATAGTTCTATTTTCATTTTTCTACATGTTGATATCCAGTTATGTCAGTATCACTTGTTAAATATGCTTTCTTTTTTCCATTTGATATTTTTTGCTTCTTTATCAAAGATCAGGTGTTCAAAGATGTGTGGATTGATATCCGAGTCTTCTATTCGGTTCCATTGGTCCTCCTGTCTGTTCTTATGCCAGTAACAGGCTGTTTTCAGTACTGTAGCTCTGTAGTAGAGTTTGAAGTCAGGGATGTGTTGCCAACACTCATACTCTTAAATATAAAAAACTTAAAAGAATAAAACCTTGTGTCCTCTGCAAGAGCAGCAAGTATTCTTAACTGCTGAGCCATCTCTCCATCTCGAAAAAACTTTATTTTTAATTATGTGTGAATATCTGTGTGCCCATGAGTGCTGGCACCCTCAGGGACCAGAAGAGGGTGCTGGGTGCACTAGAGCTGGAGTTAGATATGAGCTGTAAACTGCCCAGTGTGGTTGCTGGGAACCAAACTTGGGTCCTCCGCAAGAACAGCAAGTGTCCTTAACTGCTGAACCATCTCTTCAGCTCCTGACCACAGAGTTTTCAGAAGAGGAGGTGCATAGAGTCATGAGGCTGGGATGAAGTGCTGGTGGATATGCCTCCACACACAGGAGTGAGGAGTGGGGTACTGGTGGCTATGTCCCCACACACAGGGGTGAGGAGTAGGGTGCTGGGGGATATGCCTCCACACACAGGGGTGAGGAGTAAGGTGCTGGAGGATATGCCTCCACACGTAGGGGTGAGATGCAAAGGGAGCTACTATAGAAAGTGGGTGTGGTTGAGTCCATCTGTGTAATAGCTGCTGCAGGGACTTGATCTGTGCAGTGAAGGATGCAGGAATTTCATTTGAAATTCCAAGTTCAAGGCTGGGGATGCAGTTCACGTTGACAAAGGGCTTGTTTGGTAGGCATGAAGCCCTGTGTTCATCCTCTAGCCCCACATAAACCAGGCAAGGCAGTTCAAACATGTAAAAGAGCACTCAGGAGGATTAACTTTGGCTACGTAGTGAGTTCGAGGCCAGCCTGGGAAACACGAAGCCCTTTTCCGTAGTGTGATAACATAATGTAAAGAGAAATAAAAAGGTTAGTTTGTTCACTCACTCAGCCATTAATCACTAAGGTTTGTCGAGTGATGATTCAGGCAGTGATATGAAGCGCGTTCAGTTCTTACCTTCTTGGACATTGTGTTCAAGTTGAGTAAAAAATGGAAATAATTAAAAAAATTACATAAAAAATGGCTTAGTTCCCAGTGAGAGACTCCCTATTGGACTGTGGGAATCTGTGTTATCTGGGAAGACTTCTCTGAGGAGGAGGCGCTAAAGCTGGGGCTGGAAGGGTGACAGCGAAGGGTCAGGGTTGGTTCAGCTGGAACAAAGACTCCTATTGCCAAGGACTCGGCTTCTACGTCATCGCCCCAAATGGCTTCTCCACCTCCAGTCATTACACCACAGTCAAGGGGAGAGAGAAGGGCAGACTCTTTGTATTAAGGATGTATATTTGTGGGTAGAGTATACCATGTCTGCCTGGAGATTGGTCCCAGGACCTCACCCAGCTACAGGAGGAACTTTTGTTGCTTGCTTTTTGGAAAGAGCAGATCTAGGGTAGCTTTGACAAATGTGTCTTTTTTTCTGGGCAGCCATCGCCCTAGTTAGAATCAGCAGATATAAACTGGAGAAAGGATGGCAGCTGACAGTCTATGCCACAGAGAGCCAGCTGCTGGACTCGGGGTGACAGAGATGAGAGAACCAGGAAAAGGCTCTCAGGCAGGCAGGACCGTTAGAATGGCTTAGTGCCTCCCAGTTTCTAGTGGGGTGATTGCCCTGAAAAAGAAGTGCTTTGGGACATGGTGTGGTGGACTCAGGAGGCAGAGGCAGGTGTCTCTCTGTGAATTCCAGGCCGGCCAAGGTGACATCACAAGACTGTCTCAAAAAATAAAAGGGGCGATTTGGTGAGCAGGATGAGTTAGTGTACCCACTGAGTTAGAGGCCTGTGAGCCTCAAGGGTGGAAGGGACTGGACTCGGGGACAGTTCTGGACTGGACAGTGGTCCTGGGAGTTGTAGACAGCTGTACGCTATGGAGATGAACAAGGAGACCCGAGTGGTAGGAAGGAAGGGAAAGCCTAGACCTTGAGAACCCAGGAAGAGAACCACTCTCATTTTGTGACTTATCATCCTTGGTGTCCCTTTGGGGACGCTGCCTTTCTACCTCATGGCCTGAACTTATGTGATTTTCTTTCCTATGCCAGAGTTGGAGGGGTCTGTCCCTACAGACTTGGGGCAGCTAAGGGGTCTGAACTCAGGGGGTCAACCTAGGCTTGGACACTTGACCATCACAACCTGGAGCAGAGGGGCCTTTGGAGCAAGTCAAGCCAAGTCCACCCTGTTCCCATGTGTTCCAGCCTCCCAATCCACCCTCTGATCTAGCGCCTCAATATTTTCCCAATATGTTCTTTCTTGTTTGCTTATGATGTTACAGTTGGTGTCTGTTACTTGCAGACAAAAGGAGCCAGGGAAGGAAACTGAGCTGACCAGGACTGCAGATGGCGGGAGGAGGTTGGGGGGGTGAGTGTGGGGAAGTGACGTGGGACTGGGAGAGGGAGCAGGTCCTGAAGAAAGGCATGGCCAATGGTGTCGATTTTTATTGAAACACGTGCAGGACCTGGTCTACATAAGCATGGCATGGTGACTGAAGCCAGGGAGGCAGAGCTTACACTGGGGGTTGGGGGTGCCTTTGAAAAATCTTTGTTTCAAAGAACAGGAACTCAACTCCTGTTGTGCTGGAGACAATAACAAGGGCAGGGGGAGGGGGAGGGATTTATTGGCTTCTGCTGTCGTGAGTGCAGAGGTGGGCCTGTCCTTGGCACAGCCCAGACAGCGTCGTCAGGACTTTGGCCTCTGCTGTCCTGCGTGGACTTCCTTCTTTGGCATGAAGTCCCTCAGGCAAAGCTTCTAGCAGCTCCTCTCACACACACCTGTTCAGTAGCTTCGGAATGGAAAGCCGTTCTGTTCCCAGTGACTTCAGGAAAACCCTGGCGCTGCCTTTGATTGGCCAGGACTGGTCATATGTCCTTTCTGAGTCAGTCACTGTGATTAAGGTGTGCTGTGCTTGAAAGGCCAGGTGTAAATCATGTGTTACCCCGCCCCCGCTCCCCAGACTCCGCCCCCCGCAGATGGAGGAGGAGTCATCTTCATTCAAGCCGCTTGCCCCTGCAGATGGAGGAGGAGTCATCTTCATTCAAGCCGCTTTGACCCAGGAGGGTAGGTCTTAGGTACAAAAATCAAATCTGCAGCTCTGCTTTCCAAGGGACAGTTCACTGACAAGTCACAGGTAGTTGACAGACAGGGCCATTTCTGAAAGCCGTGAGCTCTGGGCAGATAAGACTATACTTGAATGCTGGAGGTGGCCTTGGGGAACAAGCGGGTACAAGGACAGCACAGTTGGTGGTGGCTTGGTGTTGGCTCTGGAGGCAAAGGCAAGGTTTGCAAACTGAGATTTGTCACCTGCTTTATGTATTTACTTAAAAAAAAATGTCCGAGGCTCGGTTTCTCATCTGAGAACTGGCCTGATATAGGAATGGTGTTTATCTGCCATAAGGGGTTGGCCCACCTCCTGGAAAGTCAATGACGTTTTGCTAGTGGTGTGGTGGTCTTGAACTTTCAGGGGTGACTCTGCACTTGAAGGAACCAGCAGTCTTTTTGAGTCGTGTGCCATCCCATCCCCAGAACTCAATGATATACTACCTTACAAAGCACGGTTTCATTCTGCCTATAGAGATGGAGGGAAGAAGGGGGACCCTGTTGGTGGGGTGTGTTCAGGGAGGAATCCTGATAGGGCTATGTTGAAGTTAGTGGAACATGCTGGAAGGGCAGATCCTGGAGAGGGGACAGGCAGGCCAGAACTTGCCAGAGGGTTGATTTTGGCCAGAGCCAGCAGGGGTCACTGCAGATCTAAGGAAGTTTAGGAAGGTAGCAGAGCCACCCCTGGGCCTCTTGTATTACCTGTCTGCACAACCAGGATGCAGGGCCTGCTCTGGGCAGAGGCTTGGGGTTCGATTCACTGGCAGTGGCTGTCTCGGTCATCTGGCTTTGGTACCCTTCTAGATTTTCATGGCTGCATGAGCTCTGCCTACTGGATCCTGGCTTCCAGCAGTGCTGAGAAAATGTCTCTGGGGCTGCTTCCTACAGAGGTCACCTAGGCGAAGGCATCTCCCATCTTACTCCAGCCAGCATGTCAGCGACCGCGTGGAGGAAGTGTGTAAGCCTTGTTCTGTCAAGGCTCCCTGTGCTCATTTGTACGCACTTCCCACATCTGCTTAGCACAACGCTGGCTTAAGGTCTCATTTGGGCAAGAGGGCACATGGGTCCTGGGGAGATCCATGTAGCAACTGTGCCCTTTCCCCACTTATTATGAGTGTAATGAAGCCTGTTTGCTGTGGGATAATGGAAAATGTGCGTAGAAAATGATGTAACTGTATTATAATTTTAAAAATATTTTTAAAAGGTGCATAGAAGAAAATTACCTTTGCTACCTCTGAAGCTAGCCCTTCCTCTCCCTCAACAGGGGCTGACCATGGGGCTCAGTTCTGAGAGAAGAGTTCCAACAGAAAAGGTCCTTTTAAGGCAGGTGACATGGCTCAGAGTCAAAGGTGCTTCATGCCAGGTCTGACAATTGGAGTGCAAGATCCAGGACATACATGGCGGGAGAGAAATGACATCTGTAAGTTGTCCTCTGACTTCCACACACAAGCTGTGGCAAGCACGTGCACATGCACGTGTGGGCGTACCACACACACCCCAAATAAAAAATAATGTGTGTAATAAAAAGAAGAAAAGGCTCTTTTAGAAGTCCTCCCATCAGCCCTGTCTCCTCTCATCAATTCCCACCGCCTATTTTGCTAACGTTCCTAGGGATAGAGGTGTTGGTAGAGGTTTTAGTGAGCCAACTGGCACCGAGGACATAGCCGTCTGGATCATCACAGTGGAAGGAAGGAAGCAGGCTCCCATATGTGACCTGCTGGGGTTCCACAGCAGGCCAGTGGGAGAGTTCACAAGCCCTGGCTGCCAGCCAGAAGCCTTTGCTCCTCCCCACCCCCCACCAAGATCTAGATGCCAGGAGTCTGGAATAGAGCCTGTGCCCCCTCATAAGGCTGTGGTTTCCTCTGTGTGACCGTCAGGCTACCCGGAGGGTGTGGGTGTCCAGTGCGCGCACCGAGGTTGTGTAACAGGCTCCCGGCTTGTGTGCATGAGCTGTGTAACCTGATGCAACAGGGAAGTTGCGGTCCCGTGAGCTGGGGTGTGGGCACTTGGCTGGTGCCCAAACCACAAGGAGTATTTGACTTACGGCTGTGGAGGAGGCTGCGTTTTGGGGGTCGTAGAGCTGTCTACGTCAGGGCTTGTCTGGCTTTCGTTGCCCACATCCTGGTCCCTGTGGGCACAAGACTAGGAATGGGGCTGGAGCTGCCTGGTCGGGTGGTGTTGGAGTGGGGCTGGTACAGAAGGGATGGTCCCATATCAGGATGCTGTTGTGATGGGGTGGAGAACATGCTGACTTCCGTCCTGCCCTTCCATCCCTCCCGTGTTTTCCAAACTGTGGCCCCACCCTTGCCAGTTGCACCCATTTGTTCTGTCGTCCTGGACCGTTTATCTCAGATTCAAGTCTTTCTTTCATGCAGCAGCGTCTGTCTTTCCTCCCTCTGCCCACAGGGCTACAGCCCTGTCTCCACATGGAATAGGTTTTCCTACACACCCCAGTGAGAGGCAGAATGAGAGAGGTTAAAGGGCAACTTCTGATGCAGCTGACCCAGTTTCTCTAACCCTGTCAATCTGCGCCCATTTCTGACTGAGTACCTAAGCATGATCTACGCCCTTCCTACCTCCCTGAGCTCATCTGGAAGTGGGAATCTTTGGTCCTCCCTTCACAGGGCTGACAAAATGACTGTTCAGAGATATGGGACTCAACTCTTGGGTCTAGGAAGGAATTTTATGAATAGGAGTTGTCCTTGCATTGTCCCCTAGGCATGGTATCTCATAGATGCCACAGACACTTTGGAGGGCCAGGGCCATGTGACTAATAAAAGTGGGTACTGTCTTGCCTGCCCTGAGCCTGGGGAGGGGTGGGTCTATTTCCCTTTTAGAAGGGTATCTTTGCTGGAGAAAGGTGAGGTTTATGTGCTTTATATTAATTTTATTTATTTATTAGTGTGTGTGTGTGTGTGTGTGTGTGTGTGTGTGATGTGTGTGGCATGGAGGTCAGAGGAGAACTTTATGGTTCTCTCCACCTTTATGTGAATTTGGTGACTGAACTAGGTGGCAGGCTTTCCCAGCAAGCGATTTCACCTGCTGAGCTGGCTCTAGCCTGTTCTGTCTTAAGACAGGGTCTCATGTAGCCCAGACTGGCCTCAAACTCTCTACATAGCCAAGGATCCTCCTGCCTCCATCTCCCAACAGCTGGGATTACAGATATTTGCCACTATGCCTGGCTTATGTGCTGCTGGGGACTCAGCCTCAGGCTTTCTGCATGCCAGGAAAGCCCTCTGTTCCCCACCTCCCAGCGCATCCTCAGATAAGGTTTGTGCCTCTATCTTGTGCCCTTTTCTACCTACTCCATTCCTCAGAGAGCTGCTTCCCTTGGGGTAGCCAGTGGGCACCAGGGGAGGGAGTCTGCCTCCATCCCCTCCCCCTCCTCTGGCTGAGCAGCATCTGGCACTGTGACGGGTTTCGTCAGTGCTACCAGGATGACCTGGGTTCCCACTGCTTTATCCCACACTGTGTGTGTGTTGATGACCTGTTTACGTACCTATTTAGACAGAAAACCACAGCGCCTAAGACAGCGCTCGGGTGTGTCAACCCTCACACGCATTAGCTCTTTTTTTTCCTCATAGGACAGGCAGATAGGGAGGCCACTACCATAGCAAACAAAAGCTCAGAGAGGGTAACTGCTGCGCTCAAATTTAAACAGCAGATGTAGCCTGACCACAGGCCCTATCTCCTCACATATGAGCCTGTGAGCCTAGACCGTAAAAACCATCTATTTGTATGCTTACTTGCCCAGCATCTGTCCCCCAGATGGCCCAGGACCCTGCTGCATCAATGAGATGGTACTGTGTTGATGACGAGGGGAGGGATTCCATCTCAGTCACATTCCCAAAGCCTCTACTGGAGCTTCAGAGACTCCAGATGAACATGGAAAGACTGAGCCATTTGGGAGACGTTGAGATGGCTCAGTGGGTGAAGGAGGCTTATTACCAAGCCTGATGATCTGGGTTCAGTTCCTGGAACCCACATGGTAGAGGAGAGAACAGACTCCTGCAAATTATCTCCTGATCTTCATCCATGTGCTGTGATGTGAATACCTTCATGCATGTGCACACATATATACAATAAATCAAGTTATAAAGAGTATTTAAAAAAATAATGAATGAGCCATTGGGTGGAGGTACCCTGAGGGTTTACTTTGGGATTGTTCCTTATCTGCCCCACAGGGCCTAGCCCAGATGCTGTGTTCACAGTCTCTGGGGACTAGTGCCAGGTCTTTAGCCAGGGGAGATGGGGAAGAATTCTCTAGAGTCAGTGTTGCTGCCTCCGTGTGATCCTGAATGTGGGCACCTGGGAGAAAAGAATGAGAACAAGATTTGAAAACCAAATAACTCCTGCAAGTGACTCCATGAATAATTGCTTTGTGTCCAAAAGCAGGAGTCAGGAACAGAGAACTGAGTGCCTGTGTGTGGCCTAGAGGAGTACTTCATGAATGCGTAATGAGTCATCCCAGAGGCAAGGAGGGAACTGAAGTTAAGGCCCAGGCCATAATTTTCTTTGTCATTTCAGCCCCTAGCAATGGCCCAGAGCGGATTTGATATCTTTGATGACCGCCTCTGTGATGGAGCAAACAGATTAACACTAAGGCTCTTGAAAATGGGCGGAAAGAGCGGCCACTGCAGAGAGCTTCAGCTCTGGCGGACCAGCGGGTAGGGAGAATTCAAGGCTGGTCCCAGGAGCAGGTGTCCAAGGGCTCGGGTGAGTGACTGCCGAAGACCCAGAGCTGGTTCCCAACATTTATGCAGAGGTTTTGCGAGGACGCCTGTGTTTGTGGATCTCTTACTATAAGCCAGGGTCTCTTCTAAGCTCTTACGCAAATTGTATCTTCATCTTTCCAGAAACATATGAAGCACCTGTGCCGTTTCCTCCATGTTGGAGAAGACAGTCGGAGGCACAAAGAGGTTGTGTGGACTGCCTGCAGTTACACAATGCAAAAGTGAGCTCAAAGTTCTTCCAGTTCTGCTGGGGACAATGACGGCTGCTCACTCGGTGCATAGGGAAAGGTGCCCCATGTTGAGTTCCAGCTCTGGTTGCATTCCCTGTTGCATTCCCTCTCCTGCTTCTTCATTGTAAAGACAGGGAGCGTGAATTAAATATATCTTTATTTTCACTATTATTATGTTTTCATGCACACATGCCATGCCATGAATGTAGAAGTCAGAGGGCAAAGTTCGGGAGTTGACTCTCTGCTTCCACCCTGTGGATTCCGGGGAATCAAACTTGGCTCATGAGGCTTTTGTAGCAAGCACCTTTATCCTTTGAGGCTGAGCCGACTCTTCAGCCCCAACAGCGATTGATAGCCAGGAGTCGGAAGTCGGGGACTTTGCAAGCTGGAAAGGGCTCCGAGCTCTGCTAAGGGACTTTCCTCTTCCTCACCGTGAATCAGCATCATCCTTATTCTGACCATCCCCAGACCTGGCTTTCTGCCACAGCCAAGCCAGGCAGGGCCACAGCCAAGGAGCCCTTGAGCAAACAGACTTGGGTCTGACCCCCCACTTACCTCTTATTTCCATTTCTCTCATCTGAGCCTTGACTTACCTCCAGCCCCATCTTTTCTTTCCTTAATCGCTACAACAGTTCCCCTGTAGGCCTCCCAGCCTCTGGGCTTCCACTCTCCACACTCTAATTTGCTCAGTACAGAACGTAAAACCTGTAAATCAAAATCTGTTACTCCCCTGCCCTCGTGTCAAGCACAGACTCTTCTTGTGACATGAAAGATCTTGATAGTGGGGTCCCTGGAAACACCTGTTTCCCAGCAATGCTCTCCAGTAACACTCCTGTAACAGGGAGTGATTTGGGGTCTGACTCTCTGCACTTGCCTATGTTACTCCCTCTGCCTCCATGGCCCTTCCCCATTCTCTCTCCACAGTGAATGCTTCCTCACCCCCTTGACCCTGCAGGAGAGAAACAAAACTCAAAATAAACCAAACAAACAAACGAACCAGTATGAGTGCTTTTCTTGTGGTTACAAGAGCAAGCAATGTGTGTTCATTGTAAACAGACAAACAGTATAGAAAGTGCTCAGGCAAGATGGGAAGCAACCCCTCCTCCCACCGCTCCAACAGCTGGGTGTCAGCACCAGGACTAGTGCATGTGTACTCAGACACCTTTAAATGTGTGAATACACATGTAGTCATGAAAAATGAGGTCACCCATGCTTCTTGGTAATTTGTTTTGCCCTAAATAAAACATTTTGACATATTTTCCTGTGGAAAAAAAAACAGATTTACATAGTAATTTTTTGTTGTTATTCTTCAAAACATAATTCTGATCCCAGGGTTTGCTGTTCCCAGGGAAGCCTCACGGGTGCCCATCCTCCATCCTGTCCAGCCCTTACCTCAGTACCCTTCTACCAGGGAGTCACACTGTGGATGTCCTTTTTAAATTTTTACTTTTTAACTTTTTACTTCTTATTTATTTATTTTAGCTTTTCGAGACAGGGTTTCTCTGTGTTGCCCTGGCTGTCCTGGAACACAATCTGTAGACCAGGCTGGCCTCTGCCTCCTGAGTGCAGGGACTAAAGGTGTGCGCCACCACTTCCTGGCGATTTCCATATAAATAAATAAATTTATTTATTTTTATCTTCTGTGTATGAATGCTTTACCTGCATGTGTTTATGTGCATCTGTACCTGGTGCCCTCAGGGGTCAGAAGAGGGTGTCAGATCCTCTGGGACTGCTGTGAACTGAACCGGTTCTCTGGTCCTCTGGAAGAGCAGCCAGAACTCTTAACCGCTGAGCTAACTAACTCTTCATACACTCTAACTCTGAGGCTTTTCCCGCAAGTCAGATCACTCTTTGACCTAAAAGGCAACTGTCTCAGATAGTATTACAGACCTATTGATGAGGATACAATGTGTAAAGATGTAATCTATAAAATAACAAAGAGAAGACAAGTGTAAATGGACAAGGAAAGCATGCGGATGAGGCTAAAGCGATACAATGAAAACACGCTTGTAACAAAGTAGGTGATTGAAATCCCAGGGTAACCACTAAGAAAATAACCTGAAAATACACAAAGAAAGAAAGAAATCACAATGGTAATTTAGCAAAAAAAAAAAAAAAAAAAACAAACTAATTAATTGTTTAAAGAGGCTACTAAGGGATGGGGTAAACATACAAGACTACAGAATAACAAAAATACTCAACCTGAGTGTGAGGGTACATGCCAATCCTAGCCCTTGGGAGTGGGAGGCAGGAGGCTCAGAGTTCAAGGTCATGCCTGGCTACATAGAACGGGGAGGCTAATCTGAGCTACATGAGACCCCATCTCAAAAAACTCAAAATCAAAGCAAACAATGAAAACAGCAAAACAAAACAAAACTAAGATAAATATGAAAGGCAAATAAATAGAAGTAAATAATTCTTTACTAATCATCACATTAAGTATAAATGAATTAAAATCTATCAAAAGACAGAGATTGATGAATCAGATTTAGAATGATATGCTGTCTCCAAGAGACTTTAGTTTTTATTTAAAGTTTCATTCATTTATTTTTATTGTTTGTATGTATGATATGTATGTGTGTGGCATGTCTATGGAGGTCAGAGGATGTAGCATGATTAATAAAAAACCAGAGACAGAAATTAGGGTTCAACCTGAAGGTCGGTAAAGCAAAACAACCAGCCACCTACCCTTACCTCTATCTCAGTGCAAAATGGCGATCCTGCCTCCAGGAATCTCAGAATGAGACTGTGTTTGAGAGCTGTCTCCTCCCATCTTATATTCCTCTCTAGTGCTGGGATTAAAGGCGTGCACCACTACCTCCTGGTTTCTATGGTAAGCTACTGTGGCTACTGGGATGAAAGGTGTGTGTCACCACTGCCTGGTCTGTAAGACTGATCAGTGTGGCAGTTTTACTCTCTGAACTTCAGGCATGCTTTATTTATTAAAATACAAATGAAATATCACTATCAGAGGAGAACTATGAAATTGGTTTTCTCCTTGCATGTGCGCTGCAGGGGTCAAATAGGTCATCGAGTTAGTTAGCCAGTACCTTTTTCTGCTGATCCACTTCACAAGATTCATTTAGATATAAACACCAAAGGAGGCTTAACATAAAATCATGGAGAAGATAGTCTGGAGAGGTGGTTCAGCAGGTAAGACCACTTTCTGCTCTTGTGGAGGACCCAAGTTTGGTGCCCAGCACCCACATAGGCACTCACAACTCTGCATTATTTCATTTCTAGATGATTCAATACCTCCTTCTGTCCTCCCCGGGCATTGCATGCATGGGATGTTCTAATTCAGACAAAATACTTATACATGTAAGATAAAAATAAATAAATAAAAAATGCTTTACCCAAAATAATTTAAGAGAGATACAGAAGGTTGTTATAATTAAAAGGTTCACTTTATTTAGCAATAAGATGTAACAGTTACCAACATGTGTACAGCTAAAAGTACAGTCTGTAAAGACATAAGGCAAAACAGGCATGTCTGAAGGGAGGAGCAGACCTAGCACGGTTGTTGGAGACGTCAATGCCTCACTGTTAAGGATGGAAAGAACAATCAGACAGAAGCTCACTAAGGAAACAGCAGGTCAAAGATTCAAGTATTAAAAATTTTAATCTCTACACAGAGAAACCTGGTCTTGAAAAAGAACACAAAAGAAAGAAAGAAAATTTAATTCCAAAATTTGTATGTTAATAATATTAGCAGGTGGGGCCTTTCCTAGAACAAATCAGAGTCAGCCAAGGCAACTGGCTTTTGTGCCGGTGGCACATCTGTATCACCAGTTCCGTGAGGCCAAGGCAGGGAGATCAAAGATAACCTGGGCTATGCAATAGGACTCTGACTCACAGAAACTAAGGGCTGGTAGTGTGGCCCAGTGGTGGAATGCTTGACTAGGACTCATGAGACCTAAGTTAAATCCTCATCAACACACACACACTCACACACACTCATACACACACACTCACACATACTCATACACACACACACTCACACACACTCATACACACACACTCACACATACTCATACACACACACACACACTCACACACACTCATACGCACACACTCACACATACTCATACACACACACACTTTCTCTCACACACTTTCTCTCTTTCACACACACATTTTCTCTCTCACACATACCCTTTCTCACATACACTTTCTCACACACTTTCTCACACACATTTTCTCTCTCTCACACACTCTCACATGCACGCATACACACATTCACACACACTCGCACACATTCTCTTACACACTCACACACACACTCGGAACAGATCCTCACGCTGAGACTTGTGCCATCTCATTCTATGAACCCTCTAGCATGTTATAATACAGAACTAGGCCATCACTATATCTGAGCAGATGCAGTACCATGTTTTTGGACTTCTCAATCTCTAGAACCATGTACCAAATAAACTTCTATTCTAACTTACCCTGTATCTGGTTTTTCATTCTTATTATAACCCCAGGAATCTCATCGAGACAGCTATGAGCCAATTATTAAAAGACATACAAGAGGACACTCCACTGAACACTTCTTAAGTGTGTGTGTGGAAGATTCTCTAGGAAGACCCATATACCAGACCAGAAGCTACCTCTTTACTTTCAAAAGAGTGAAATATTTCCCAATTGCAATGGGGGGGGGGACCTAGAAATCAAGGATAAGGAGAACTGAAAAAATATTGAAACTGAGTTATGTAGCATTCGCACTTTTTTGTTTGTTTCGAAACAAGGTTCTGTGAAAACTTCATACTCCTCATTCCCCTCCATCCAACTCGCCCAGACACCCCTCTTTTGTTTCTGAGACAGCTCTCACATAAGCGCAGGCTGACCTTGAACATGAATTGATTCTCTTGCTTCAGGCTCCCTAGTGCTGGTATTACAGGCAATGCCACCATACTCATCAAATCTATGCTCTTAAATGACCACTAAACCTATGGATAAACCACAAGGCTAATAAATCTGTGAGACAAATCAAAGTGAAGAAAAAATGTACCAAAACTTGTAGGATATGCCAAGTTCACACACACACACACTTCCAAGTTAAATGGCTACTATTCTGGACACTGTCCTGGGCTTCCCCCATCTCTGCCCTGAGATGTTCTGAAGGCTTGTGGGACGTACCCAGTTTGAAGCCTTTCCCACATGGAAGGTCACCATTATGGCTTGTATGTGCAGTGTCCCTCAGGCCTCCATGTTTGAATACTTGGTCCCTGTTGGTAGTGCTGTTTTGGGATGTTGTGGAATCTTTGGGACACAGGACCTAACTGGCAGGTCTTGGCTGCTAGGGGTGGGTCCTTTGGAAGTTATGCCACCTTCGATTCCCCTTAGTTCTTTGCTTCCTGGTCATTTAAGAATCTCTGGGCACATACGCCTGTCACCTTGGAGCCACCCAGTCATGCTTTTCCACAGCAACAGATGACAGGCAGACTCTGAAGCTGACAGTCAGTTTTCTTTTTCCTCCTTTTCTCGTCAAAGTGATGAGAAAATCAACTAATATCATCGCCGTTTGTTTCCAGGTTCGTCTCAAGTCAGCCTGAACTTTATCTGCCCATCGTTCCTGAAGGCAGCCACGTAACAAACGGTTAGGAAGAGCTTGGGCTTTTTCCTCCAGGATGGATAGTACGGATAAACCTCCCCCTGCTCCAGTTGCTTTTGGTCATAATATTTATCATAGGAACAAGAAGGGGACCAGGACATCTCCCTCTCCCCCTGGCCACAGTGGGGCTGTTGGGGAGGTCCTTACCACGCTGGGAACCACTGTCCTCATCTGGGAAAGGGAGTGTGGTAGCCGTGATTGTTAATCTTCATTCTTGGCTGGATATAGAATCACCACAGAAACACACCCCTGGGTGTTTCTATGGGGATGTTTCCAGAAAGGTTTAACTGAGGGAAGAGAACCACTCTGAATGTGGGTGGCACCCTCTTGGGGCTTGGGGGTCTCAGGATGGGTGAAAAAAGAGCCATACCCCTGCTTCCTGACTGTGGACATCATGTGACTGACTGTCTCCTGACCCTGTGGTCATACCGTCCCTGCTGTGATGGGCTGTATTGTCTCAAACTGTGAACTAAACAGACCTTCCCTGCCTTCAGTTGCTTCTAATGAGAAATGTATTGAATACAGTAGCACACGGAGCAGTAGGAAGGGGCAAAGGAGGCCATGTACCTAAAGGTCTTAGGAGGATGCCTGGCATGGGGCCACGTGTGCTGAGTGTCAGCTAGGAAGATGCAGACCTGCAGAAGGCAGATGGCTGCAGTGTGTAAATTGCACTTCAGTCACACTTTCTGCCCATCTCCCTGCCATGCAGGCTTCACCCTTGCGTGTGTGTGAGGTAGAGATGTGTGTCTTGTGCTCATGACCAGGAGGAGCAAGGGCAAGGCCTGGAGCTTTCCCCTGTTTTCCTTAGTCCTGGCTTAGCCTGCATCCCTGGGTCTCGCTAGGTGGAGTAGGGAAAATTAACCCAGCACCCCTTCTCATCTTGTCCTCTCTGTGTGGTCCACAGTGTCAGCAGAGCCTCCTCTTCACGTCTCTCTGCTACCCACTGCACTTCTGGCCATGACCCCACTGGTGAGCCTGGGAGGGACTCAACTTTGGGAGTTAGCCATTGCTCCTGAGCCATATCAGTCAAGGCCCTTTCATCAGCCGGAAACAGCTGTACCAGCTGGCTGCCCCAACAAGTCCAGACGGGGTTCCCTGCCCCTCCCCAGCCTGCCCCCCACCTCAGCTGACAATCACGCTCACCCTTCCCCGGATGCTGGGAACAGGCTGGGGCAAGCCAGGGACACACTCAGTTTCCCTTCTGTGCTGCCCCTCCCCGGGGTGACACCCATTCCTCCCCTTCCGTTCTTTTCCCTCCACCCCTACACCCAACTGGAATCTGTGAGTCCCCAGCAGCAGCTACCGGTGGCGGCTACAGAGGCGACCAGGAGAGTCACAGGAGGCTGATTGTGATCAGGCTGCACTCTTTGAACAAGATGCTTTCTCAGAACCCCACAGACCAGCACAGGATCTTGGGGATCAGAAAAGAGGATTTTTCAGGGATCACACAATGACCAAGCTAAAACTAGAACCCAGAGTCCCTGTTCCTTTATCTATCTGCTGAGGGATGCCTAGGAGGCCTTCAGACTTCCTGTCTGGATATGTTGGGCTTGCTTGGAGCCTCTTCCTGTTTCCTCTCCATGAAATGCCCAGGCATACTGGGGCAGCTGAGTAAAGAAAGTAGGCCCAGGATGGAGAGATGGCTCAGTGGTTAAGAGCACTGACTGCCTTTCCAGAGGTCCTGAGTTCAATTCCCAGCAACCACATGGTGGCTCACAACCATCTATAATGAGATCTTTTGCCCGCTTCGGGCATGCAAGCATACATACATACAGAACACTGTATATAAAATAAATAAAATACTTTTTTTAAAAAAGAAAGCAGGCCATTCAGCAGGTTTGGGGAGACCCTGTTTTCACAGTGTTGGCGAAGCGAAGGGTGACTATTTGTGACGGTGATGTTTGGACGATGGCTCCATCCCTTTTGTTCAGTTCATGGCTCAGTGCTCTTTGCACTGGGACATTCGACCTGCAGCCCAACAGGACCTGGCGCATGACGACGGCCAGCTTCTGATCCAGGCACCCCAGGGGTGTGGATAGGTGTCAAAGGCAGCGGTCTGAGCAGGACTCTGGGGCTTAGGAGTCACAAAACCAAATGAAGCAGTTAGGGGAGCATACGTAGATGAGAGCTAGCACCCTGGCAGGGCAGGGGTACACAAGGACGTTTGCCCCGCCCCTGCAATGCTCAGGACTCAGGCCAGCATTGGAAGGTATTTGAAGTCAGAGAAGCAGCTCCTCTCTAACAACTACTGAACTTGAAGGAGTGAAAGGGTCCAGTGAAGGTGGATCTCGGCTCTTCCCATTGGCCAGTCTGTAGACCACATTGTATCTCTTAAGTTTATAAATTACATAGGTCCATCCCCAATGTAATGGTATTTGGGGATGGAGCCATTGGAGGTGATTACATTTAAACAAGGTTGTGGAGATGATGTCTCCATAATAGGATTAGTGTTCTTAAAGAACATACCAGAAAGAAAGAAAAAAAGATACTAAACTGTGGCATTCTCCCAAATTCACACACCAAGGACAAGCAAAGCAGAGAGCCCTCATTAGGAACCAACTGGCCAGGACCTTGAGTTTGAACTTCCAACCTTCAGGATTGTGAGAAAGGAAAGCTGATGCAGAAGCACCTATCTGTGTCGTGCACAGCCTGGGCTGATGGTGAAGGCTGGGGCACCCGTCTGTGTCGTGCACTGATTATGTGACACTCGCACTTGATGGTGGTTTTGCCTTCATGGACCGCATGTGACTTTAGGTGCCTCACCTAAATACAGAGCCTTGCCCTGCCTCTCTTTACTGAAAGTCAGGGTGGGAGTCTCCAGGAAAGAGGGTGTGTTCTGGGACAAGATGGTCCTTCGTGCGCTACCCACCATCACCCCAGCCAACCCTGGCTCTCAAACACTCTCATTTTCAGCAAGTTCCTGACATAGGAAGCAGTAATCTTGCTCTCGGGTGGCGGGTGGGGAGCTGCCTAGAGCCAGAAGCCCATGCTACGGCAAACAGAGGTCTCATTTATACTTGGGGAGGCAGAAGAGAAGCCGCTGATGGCCACGCCAGAAAGAGTGATTGGCAGGTTCATCTTCCTTGCATAACCCTAGATGCGAGGCAGCTCTGGTCTTACCTTCTCCCCTCTTTTCTCCCTCTGTCCTTACCTCACTCCAGGTACATGTCCTCTGCTGCCAGGCTTGGGAAGCCACAAGGGCCTTGGCATTAATATCCGGGACTTAGCTCGGCACCTGCACATGCGAGCATTCACGTCATAAAGCAGATGATGAAGATGGTAGATGAGACCCAGTTGTAGCCTGATTCCCTCTTCCTCGAACCAAGCCCCTTGCCTGGCTGTGAATACATCAGTGATAGGAAATTTTATAGTCACCAAGCAAGTGTATCTGGGGAGGGATGAGGGCTGGAGGTAGGTCCAAGGGAAGAAAAGGGAATCAGTGTTTCAAACGGGTCCTTTCAGACTGAAAGGTCCTGGTAGACACTGACGAGGGTGAATGGCAGGAGCGCCTCAGAGACCCCGAAGAACTGCGGATCCCTGCGACCAGCTCTCCAGTGTGAAGCTGTGTGCTGTGTGTGGCAGCCCTCATATCCAACAAGAGCTTTTGGAGGCTGCTGCTGCTCTAGCTGAGTGGGGTTAGAGCTATGTGTGGGATTAATGTGTATTTGTGCACAATTATGTACTGTGTGTGTGGTGCACAGGAAGGCCAGAGGGTCAACTCTGGGTATTGTCCCTAAGGACATTGTCAAGCTCGTGTTTTGGTGAAACTTGGTCTGGAACTTGTCAATTCAGCTAAGTTGGGTGGCCAATAAGGCCCAGAGAGCTGCTTGAGTCTGCATCCCCAGCAACAGAATCACATCCAAGCCACCACTCCTGGCTTTTCATGTGGGTCCTAGGAGCAAAGTCAGGTCCTCATTCTTGTAAGGCAAGCCCTTAACTGATTCAGCTATTTCCCCAGCTCCCCCCAATTTTACATACATACATACATAATACGTACATACACACACACATTTGCCTCAAGCATTGCTTGGATCAGGGGTTCCTACATCTTTATTTACTAACTTTGACAAACTAGTCCCAAGTCCACTGTGGTCTTTGTCAGAGACCCTTTTCCTCAATACGGAAAAGGCCTGGGCTCAGGTAGGCTGTCCTGGTAGACCCTGGACAGGATCCAGGATATGGCCCCAGGTCAGGCAGTGGTGACAGCAAGAAGTCGTGATTCAGGATGTGTCCGTGTGTGTGCTTGGCAGAGGTGAGCAGGACAGTGACAGAGCCAGAGAGACAGGAAATTTTCCTGTGGGTTCTTGATTTCTCCCCTCCCCAGACTCCTTGCCACTGCGAGCCTGAGTCACCGGGGGAAGGGGCTGGAACAGGCCAAATTTTTCCACTCAGCCCCTATCCCTGTCACCTGGCTCACCTGATGGGCCCCACCCACACAGAGGGAAATTCCAGTCCTAAACCTTGCGTTCTCTCCTGGGCCAGGCAGTTCTCACTGTGGGCTTTGGAGTTCCTGGGGTCAAAGGGACAACCCGGGGCAAGAGAACCTTCTGCTTAGAGAGAGGGGCCTGCTGGGCTAGGCCTGGGGCAGCCGGGGTGTCCAAGACAGTGACAATGCATGCAAGGATTCCTCTCAGGGCTGGGGCTACAGCCCGGTGTGCAGAAGGGCTTGCTGGGCTGGTGTGAGGACCCAAGTTCAAATCCTTAGAACCTGACGCAGAGTGTGCCTGGCATCCCCGTACGCCTATGAGAAGACGGGAGGCACAAGACCCTCAAAGCTGAAAGGCCAGCTCATGTGGCATACCCGTGGAAAAAGCAAGGGAGAAGGCAAAGAGCTACAGTCAAGGCTTTCTCTGACTTCTACATGTGTGCTGTAGCATGTATACACTTGTGAACACACTCTTTCTCTCTCTCTCTCTCTCGACCCTTTGGGTGACACCAATTTAAGGCTACTCTAGCCCCAGTGTGTGCATGTACATGTGACAGTACAGGCTTGTACCTTCTCAGCTGACTGTCGGTGTGTCCAGTCTGCAATTACAAAGTTATTGCGGACACAATGCCCATATTCTTCAGCTCAAAGTTCAAGGCCTTTTGTGTTCTGACCTCAAAGAACCTTCCCATGGTTACTAGCTGCTAATTCCCCTTGGTGTCCTGGGCTCAACTCCAGGTCCTCTAACTTAAATGTTTACAGGAGTCAGACAGGTAACTGGGACAAGGCAAGCAGGCTGGGGTGGTGGGTGGGTTGGGGGAGGCATGCTGTTCAGCCTGAAATGGTTGTGCATTTCTGGAATTCAAGGCTCTGAAGTTTCCCCCATCCCCACTGTTTACCTTCTGGCTGACAACTGCTGCACCCTCTTCAAGGACTCTGTGTAGCATTGAGGGTGGACCAGATGAAACACGCCTGAGGACCGGATGTGGTCCAGGGGATGCAGCTCCCCCTCCCTGCCACACCAAACCTTGTGCACACCCATCTCATTCTTGGCTTTGTGCCAGAACCGGGTTCAAATGATGACTTGGCTCATTTATGAGAGTCAGGTGATTCTGGGCCAGCTCCTTCACCTAAACTTCAGCTTTCCCATCTGTAGCATGGGTATGTTAAAGGATCCCCACCTCAGATGGTAATAGAAGTAACGTAGGTGTTATAAAAAGTACAAGACATATATCCAATAAGAAGAAACCATAGCCATCACTATTGTTGTAGTTATTACTGACTTGTATAATTGCTGTCTCCTCCATGAAGCCTTCCCTAGCTCCCAGGTAGGGACCCAGCTCTTCTTCCATTGAGATCCATTGTGTATTGTAATATACCAGACTCTCCCATCCAATGGCCTCTTCGGTGTTTGGCAGGTCCATGCTTCATTGGTCCTAGAGTGATACAAGGAGACACCAAATTACCGAGCGTCTCAGAGAGTCAGACCTTAGGCCAAGGACTGGAGAGAGGAGGGGAACAAGGCATGGCACTTGCCATCTGGCACAATTTTTAGGTTCATGTTCAGAGTGACTCTAAGCTTACAGGGTTACTTGGTATCTCCTTGTCTCACAGTGGCTGGGCTGGGACACGGTGGATCCATCAACACCCAGGCTCAGCAGATGATGCCAAGGGCAGCTCTCCTCAGTGTGGCCCTGGAGGGCAGGGAGGACGGGGCTGAGCAGGCACTTAGTGAGAGGGCACAGGTGCATCTGCTCGCTCTGCTCCTGTGGGAGGGGACTGGGATAAGACTGGTATCTTAGGGTGTCTGTTGCTGCGATGAGACACCGTGACCATAAAGCCAGTTGGGAGGGTTTATCCGGCTCACACTTCCACAGCACTGTTCATCACTGGAGGAAGTCAGGATAGGAACTCCAATAGGCAATAACCTGGAGGCCGGAGCTGATGCAGAGGCCATGGGGGGGGGGAGCTGCTTACTAGCTTCCTCAGCTTGCTTTCTTAGTGGCCAGGACCACTAGCCCAGGAATGGGACCACCCCCATCCATCACCAATTAAGAAAACGCCTTACAGCCCTATACGGAGGCATTTTCTCAGCTGAGATAACTCTAGCTCGCGTCAAGTTGATGTAAAACTAACTAGCACACCTGGTAAGATGGAGACACAGCACCCCAGGAGCCAGGCAAGAGTGACCATCTGGGAGGTAGAGACAGGAGGGTCAGGGGTCAAGATGATCCTCAGCTACTCAGTGAGTTGGATGCTAGTCTGAGCTAGGTGAGAGTCTCTGGGTTTGGGGGGGGGGAGCTAGTGTGCCTGCCCGTGCCTTCAGTTATAGAACTCTGGCATGTGGGGCCGACCTGATCTGCACAGTGAGACCCTTTCCAAACCAAACCAAACCAGCCGAACAAACAAATAAAAAACTCAAAAGCAAACAAACAATGTCCCCAAACAGCAAGAAAACGAAAAATGATATTCAAAGCTCCAACTCCAAGATTCAGTCTCATGCCTGAGTTACATCCTTTAGGAGTGGCCAAGAAGAGAGCATCTCTAAGTTCAAGAGCCAGACTCCCAGGGGGTGACACCCAGTGAGTTGCTTGGCTTCTCTGGGCCTCAGTTTCCCCATGTACAGCTTATTTGAGTTGAGACCTGTATGACAACTATACAGTTGTTAGTTCTGGATAGTTATGCTGGGCTGGGAGTCTGGGTCCCTGGGCAGGTAAGAAAGGATGGTACCTAGGAAATCCACCTGTAGGTACACAGTGTTAGACAGGCAGAAGAGCAGTCTTTAGCTCCAGGGCTCAAAGCCATGTGGCTCTGGAAGGGCCTGGTTCCATAGTCCTGGGGGCCACAGAGGGAAGGGACACTGTTCTTTTGGGCTCCAGTCTGCACCCCAGCAGTATCTAGTAGTTAGCCTTTCGAGTCAGGGAGTGGAGAGGAAGACCCAAGGCAGCAGGGAAAAGAGGCTCTTTCTTCCCTGCCCAGGACAAATGAAAGCTCCCCTTCCTAGCCCTTGGACTCCTAGGCCTGGTCCTCACTAAAGAAGACTTTAATTCTACCCAAAGGCCCCTCCCCGCAAATGGAGAGGCTTCACCCCCAAGTCAGTCTGGGAGGGACAAGGTATTATCTCTGTCCATCCCCAGCAAGCTGGGCTTAGGCATATGCTGTAGTGGTCAGTGGACATTCATGGCCCCTAGGACCCCAGGACAAATGTCCTGGAAAGTATAGGAAGTAGAAGATGGGCCTTTGACTGGAGGAGTCCTGGGAAAAGAGGGGAAAGAAGGAGGTGATAGCAATTTCTGACCAAGTAGGAGAGTCCCTGGCACAAGTCACTTCTCCCTTCCTCTCAACCCTTGCCCCTGGAGATCCCCTACCCAGGGGGCCCAGAGGGCAGGCTCAGGGACCTGCTCAGCCATAGCTTCTAGCAAGGGATGGACAGGACTTCCAGGACCTCTGTTTCCTTGGCTTTTCACTGGGGCTGATCTTTTCCGCCTTTGCCCTGTCTTTTCCTCCTGGGCCAGCCTGAGGGCAGAGGGCAAGGCCGAGGGAGGCACTTTTTTTTTGGCAGGTAAACACAGCCTAATTGAAAGAGGCCAGGCCAGCATTGTGCCAGGCTTGCAATCGGCTCCTGGTCCTGATGGCCTGGGGCCAGTGTGCTTCACTGGTGTGAAGTTACTGGAGAAGAGTGGAGCAACCCCCTCCTTCCCTTTCACCTCTATTCCCTGGGGGCTGCAAGAACAGCTTCTGGGGGTGGGGCTCTTCCTTCTCTAATGAAAGGCATCATTGGGGACCCAAAGCTGTCTTTGCTTTCACTAGCTTGGCCTTTGGGACTAGGTGTGCTGGACTTGGGATGTGGGAAGCTCTGGGGAGGAAAGACAGTCTCTTTCCCAGGAAACTCCCAGGTTAACGCATAGGCTCTGTACCCCTGTCCACCAAACTTGGAAACCAAAATACACGTTCCATGTATCAGTCCCTGATGGCTGAAAGGCCCAGGTGGCTTACCAAGATGGTGTATCCCACCACCACATTTTATCCAGACAAGATGAAGGCCACTAATTAAACTATGACACAGTGCCTTCTCGCTCCTGGCTGCAAGGGACGTCGTGATTTCAGCGAGGCAAGAGAATGTGAAAAATGTGTGTCAGAGAATTGAATGCAAGCTCAAAACATTTTCATCAACATCGCTCTCGCACACATTCTTCTTTCTCTGCAGCAAATGGTGTTGACTCAGAATTTCATGGAATCGGACACTGGAAAGCTAACGGCATGGTTCCTGGTTTACAGTGAATCGTGTAGACAACCACACTCATGTCTGTGTGTGCGCACACACACATGTGAGTGCCCTCAGAGACTGGAGCAGTTGTGAGCCGCCTGACACATGTTCTGGGAACTGAACTTTGTGTGCTCTCGGCTGCCGAGCTCCCTGGGGACCTGCACCTGCCTACCCATTGCTTCTGCAGTTTTAGGTACACAGATTTCATTCGTGCACCCCGAGTCTGTTCTACTTCATTTTATCTATCTATCTATCTATCTATCTATCTATCTATCTATCTATCTATCTATCTATTTATTTTGTATACAATATGCTGTCTGTGTATATGCCTGCAGGCCAGAAGAGGGCACCAGACCCCATTATAGATGGTTGTGAGCCACCATGTGGTTGCTGGGAATTGAACTCAGGACCTTTGGAAGAGCAGGCAATGCTCTTAACCTCTGAGCCATCTCTTCAGCCCTCTACTTCAATTTTTTATCATCCACTTGACACCAGCTGGAGTCGCCTGGGAAGAGGGAATCTTGGCTGAAGGATTGCTTCCTTCATGTCCGCTGTGGTCACGCCTGCGAGAGACTGTCTTGACCCATGACTAATGGGTGGCACCGGCCCACGTGGGCAGGTGGGCCTGGGCTGTATAAGGAAACGAGATGAGCAGAACCACTAAAGCAGCGCTCCTCCTTAGATTCTGCCTCGGCCTCTGGCCTCAAGTTCCTTTCCAGACTTCTGCTGATGGACTGTAACCCATGAGCTGAAATGAGTTCTCCTCCTTGCTTTTGGAGATAGTGTTTATCACAGCAAGAGACAGAAGACTAAGACAGTGTGATTCGAATCTTGCCATGTTCAGAGGTCTCTGAGAACTTCAGGGGTGGGAGGCAAAGGGGCCAGGCGAGTGCAGGAGGCAGCTTAGAGGTGAAATCAGTGGCATAGTTAGGACCTTTGGAAAAGCCAGGGCTGGGGGTTGGGAAGCCAGGTTATGGCCTCATTCGTCAGTTAATTATTCAACCCATTCATTAAGACATCAGTGAGCACCGACACCTGGCGGATCATGGCCTCTGAGTCTTCCCCTTCAGTATTCCCAACCAGTCTGGCCTTTTCTATTAAAAGTGCCCTGGCTCAGCTGCTGCAGGTGGCAGGCACCTCTGAGGGAGACTGGCACAGGACATTGCCCCACCCTTTAGCAGTCTCTCTCTCATATATATACACATAAACAACATACATACATACACACACATACTAGGGATTATATATTAGGCCTTCCTCAAGTTAGGTAAAAGGTCTACCATCCTCAGCTCCTTTTAAAAAAATACTTTTTATAGCTCCGGGTGGTGGTGGTGCACGCCTTTAATCCCAGCACTTGGGAGGCAGAGGCAGGCAGATCTCGTCTACAGAGTGAGTTCCAGGACAGCTAAGGCTACACAGAGAAATCCTGTCTTAAAAAAACCAAAACAAACAAACAACCCAACCAACTAACCAAACCAAACCAAACAAAAAACCCCAAATAAACAAAACAAAACAAAAGAACCAAACTTTTTGAGGTCGGATCTAAGTTGTCTAAGCTGGCCTTGACCTTGCTCCACAGCTCAGGTAGGGTTTGGACTTTGTGTCTTCCCGACTCAGCTTCCTAAGTGCCTGAGTAATGGGCCTGTGCCATCAGGTGTGGCCTAGGATTCTCTCTTGCCTGTGGTCCAGTCTGTCTCGGCCGGATCCCAGCTGTGAAAGCATAGCTCACCTGTCTCTAGGATTCTGTGTCCCTGACTTGAATTCCTAACCTGTACCACAGCCTATTGAGGCACTGTGATGGACAATGGGGCGGCTCTGCCCTAAGAGCCCTTTAGTCTGCCTTGTTACATCTTCAGCATCTTCCTCTTGCTTCAGCTCCAGCCTCTCTAGTGGGACAGACTGTGATGCCCCCCGAAGGGGCTGTGCTGCGCAGTGAGCTCTTGGTGAAGGGCCCTGTTCCTCCAACCCCACACTTACAACACTGCACACGCATCAGGCAGGCTTATGGTTGTTTATTGTTTCACTGCAGACCCCAAGGGCCCAGGCCTCTCCAACACCCAGAACTGAGTTGTCCTGTCCAGTCCCTGGCTTTCCAAGAACAGGCTCCATCAAACACACACAGTTGTGAAACCTCCCTGCTGGGCTCTCCAAGGGATGAGGCCATTTGTGGGCTGAATGGGCTGCTGAGGGCTGCCAAGGGTCAGGCCCTGGACCCGGGTGTGCTGGGAGTCAGGGCAGGGCTCCGGGCAGTCACCGCCCTATGGCCTTGGGGAGGGGGATGGGCTTGGGCCCTCCTGTTGCTCTTCTGTTTTCCTTCACTCCAGAGAGAAAGAGGCCATGGAGCTGAAGACAGAAGAGGCTATGGGATCAGGGGACCCAGAGCAAATGAGAATGTCAGTCTCTTGTTGGACAGTGTTGGATCAAGTGTGGAAGCCTGCTGATCCCAGGCCCTGTTTAGTTGCACAGGTCACCCATGGTCTCACACTGTTGATTGAGGGGGAGTCTGAGCCAAGAAGGTGCAGGCCTGCTGTAGTCACTGTCACTTTGGATGTCACCAGGAGGAAGTAGGGCCCTCTGTCCTCTGTCCATAGCTTATCCATGCTCTGCCATTCTAGGCAGGCCTTGCTTCAGCTTCATGTCTGGCTTTGTCCTTGACCTGTCCATAGGCCTTGCCTTGTTGGTCAGTCTTGAGCCTCCAGAATGGCCCTCTGCCCCACCCATCAGCCCGGTTTGGGGAAGCTTTCCTACGTAGTTTAGGCAGTTCCAACCACTACCTCGTTCCACATTTCCAGGCCCACTAGGGTCTCTGTTCTAGCACTTGGGTTCTAGCTGTTTTCTATGTGTTCCCCCAGTGAGAGACCAGCCTTCTTTCCTTCTCCGTGGTATCCTCAACAGAATAGGAACTCCTCAAAGACAGGACAGACTCTCTTCAGACTAGGCTATTCCGGGATTGTGGAATTGGATGTCTTTCTTGGGGCTTCCCTCTGCACAGTGGAGGTACCCCAAACATTGCACTAGAGAGAGAGACGCTATCTCTCCCCCACCCCCGTCCAGGTCTGCACTGTGTATTTTCACTTGGGGTTTGGTCCTGGTTGCCCTTAGCCTTCCTAGTACTTTCCTGGTCGGTGGCAACAGGTTTTCTGAGTGAGGTGGTTGGGGGAGAGGGAACTAGGAAGGGGGTGGGAGATGGGAACAGCAGGGGCAGACACCAAACAGAGCCTTAAAGGACAGTCCCCCGCCTCCTTGAGCCTCCTTGGGAGTGGGCAGTCCACGTGGGGGAAAGCCGCCACTGAGCTGAGACTAGACACCGAACAGAGGCTGGTCACTCAGGCTGGGTGTGTGACATTTGTGTGACATTTGGTCCTGCCTGGGAGAGGGGAGGGAACGGAAGGAATATCCTGACTCAGCAGTTGCCCCCCCTCCCAACTCAGATGGAGCTTGGGGGAGGGCTGGCTGCTGAGAAGATGCAGATGGTGGTCCCCCTCCCCCCTCCCGTGCCCCTGGGTTGTTTGGAGAGGAGGGCTGGGCATTGAATTCTCCCCAAAGATACTAGGGAGGGCGGGAAATGATTGTAGAGGGGGACACAAGGGGGTCTTCTGACACTGTCAAGACTAAGCGCCAGTGACAAGCAAAGGACTTCTATCAAAGAAGAGGACTATTGCTTTGTGAGATAGTTGGGGACAGTAAGGGGATGTCCTAGTCTACCGCGTGTGTTGGGGAGTGGGGGTCTTTGGGGAGGAAGAGTTTCAGAAGGAGCGGTGGTCACTGGCAAAGGTAGATGGTAGCTTGCTTGGGCAGAGTCCCCGCGCCTCTCCAGAACTTGGTTTCAAGCCTTATTAAGGCAGGGACAACTCATAACATCTCTTAATTGCCTGGCAGCCCCTCCACAGAGCTGGGCACACTCGGGCACTCTGCTCAAGCTTAAGTTTGAGCATGGTTAAATTGTTTTTTAAATCAATCTTGTCATATCAGATACCCCCAGTTAAATTTAATCGTGATCCCAACTATTTATTACACCGTTCTTGTACCTTCCCCAGACTTGGTAGGTATACGCTTACGTAAGACTGACTTATGTAAACTCAGCCTTGATGCAGGCTTGCCAGGAGCCTTGGTGAGTAGTGAGTGGCGCACACATGCCAGCGGCCCATGCTTTACAGTAACCCTTGCTCACGGGTAGCGAGAGCTGACGACACCCTCGACGGTTAGGCAGGTCTTCACGTTCTCCCCTCCGTTGACATGGCAGATACCTGCCTCATTTACCCTCTGATGCAAAAATGATCCTCACTTATATAAAAATCGACTTACATAAGACCTACCAAGACAGAATACTCACGGGATTCGGGGACTGTGGAGTGTGTGTATGCATGTGTGCACATGTGTGCGTATTAGCTGCATCCATGTAGGGATCCTCCCCCTTCTCTTGTGTTCGTGTTGGTACACATCCGTGCGCATGGGGGTCAGAGGTCTCTGTCAGTTGCTTTACACCCTAATTTTGAGACAGGATTACTCTTTGAATCTGGAGCTCACTGGTTTGGATAGACTGGCTTGGTGAGCTAGCGCTCAGAATCTTCCTGTCTGCAACCCCAGTGCTGGGATGACAGTCACAGGCCAGGGCATCCAGCTTTTACATGGGTTCTGGGAACTAGACACAGGTCCTCGTGCTTTCATGGCAAGTACTTTATTGACTGAGCCACCTCCCCATCCCTCTTCTTTTTTTTTTTTGAGACACTTAGCCAAGGCTAGCCCACAATGGCCTTGAACTCTTGATCCTCCTACTTCTGCCTGCAGAGTGCTGGGATTACAGACATGCACCATAACACCAGACTCAAGATTCCCAGTTATTTTCAGCTAGACAACCCCATTTTAACAGTAAATACCTTCAGAAAAGTCTAAAAGACAGCGGCCAGGCAGCGGGTAAACCGGAGAAATATCTGTGACACAAGATCTTCTGAAGTTAGGCATAATTTGAAATGAAATTGCATAGTATTAATCTCCATTCGATTTTGCAATAACAATACCAAATCCACACAGACACACTTTCACTTAGCTGTGTGAGTCAAGATGTTCATTCCAGCACCATAATTTGGAGTGGAAGAACTAGGGTTCATGGAGGGGCTTGTCTCTTATCTGGGTGATATGATTTCACAGGAAGCATGTATGTGTGGGGGGAGTGGGGGAGGGACATGGCAGAACAGAGCCATTTGCTGGGAAAACTTGAGGGAAAGGCGGGGGTAAGGAAGAGCCGTGCTACCGTTTCCAGTGGGTAGGTGCTTCAGGTCCATTTGAAAACAAGCGCCTGCCCTAGAGTTCTACCTGAGGCGGGAGAGGAGGCTGAGGAGGCAGGCAGGGCCACATTGCTGCTGCACTAATTCTCAGAGCCTCAGAGCGGGAACCACAGGCTTCTGGGAGGCTCTTCCTGGGTTGAGATCCCTTCCACTGCCATTACTGACCCGTCTCCCCTTTGTTTTCCCCAGCCGCTCCCTGAGCACAGAGCAGTTGCAGGTCTTCAAGCTGCGTTCCCAGGGACCTTTCCCCCGGACCCCAGGTCTTAGGAGTCCCAGAAGGGCTGTGGGAATTAGGAGGCAGGATATGTAAAACCAGGGCCTGGCGGAGCAGAAGTGGAGGGCTGGGGCCCATTCCCACTCCCTGGCCTCTTCTCTTCTTGGGGGGTGAGGAATGGTCAGTTGGAGGCGTCCCTGAGTCTCTGCAGCACCCTCCATGGGGCTCCTCTGAGGGAGCCCTTGTGAGCAGGGGGCAGGGGGCAGGGTGCTCTTTAATTTCTTGTTAGTGATAACAGCTGGAGAGCTGCAGCAATTACAGAGGAAGACTCCCCCAGGATGCCAGAGAGCCCCACACCCCCACCAGAGCTGTGCACGGCTCCCTCCCTTCCTCCCTTTCCATCACTGGCCTCCCCTCTTGGGGCCCGGGAAGCTGTGGACTACAGTTTGGAGGGACAGAGGGATGTGAGTGGGTTCCCTCCTGGGACTTCAGTGGGGAGTAGAGTACAGACTGAGTAGGGACCGGAATCTGGAAGCAACCTCACCTCCCCCTTCCCCGCCAGGAAGCCTTTGTGGGTGCTTTGACCTTCCCTTTGGCACTGGTATTGAGGACTGTGCCCTAACAATGACAAAGGCAGCAAGCTGTCATAGCTCACACTTGTCACGCTGGCACTAGGGACACTAAGCAGGAAGACTGTCGTGAGTTCTAGTCTAACTCAGGCTACGCAATGGATTCCAGGCTAGTCTAAGCCACAGTGTGAAGGTCTGTCTCAAAAACAGTCAGTGACTGGGTTGGGGGCATGGTGGTTCAGTGGGTTAAGAGCTTGGTGAGTGTGTGCATGAGTTTGGATGCTTAGCACCCACATAAAGCAGGGTATATAGACGTGTGTTTGTAAATGCAGTACTGGGGTAGTGTATGTGCATGCATATATATGTAAGTGGACACGGAGAGCTTGCTGGGCAGTCAGTTTAGCAGAAATGGCGTGCTTCGGGCTCGGGGGAAATGATAGAGGAAGACAGCCAACATCAGTGTCTTGCCTCTGTGTGTTTGTGCGTGGGTTGTACCACCAAAGGGAATCTGCTGCCTATGTGAAAGGTGGGAGAGGGAAGAACTGAGGACCAAGTTAGTTAGCAAGGTTAGAGCTCAGGGACTCGGGAGATGGTAAGCCCAACGGGGCTGTGCTTGTGGCAGGAGGTGAGTTCTGCTGTGTGCAGAAGGTTGAGGCAGGAAGACGGTAAGTCCAAGGTCAGCCTGGATTACATAGAGAATTCAAGGCCATCTTGAGCTACACAAAGAGACCAAGTTGGCCAGAAAATCCAATCAATCTCTTTCTCCTTTTTTCCTTTTCCTCCCAGTTGTTCCCTTCCTTCCTTCCTCCCTCCCTCCTTCCATGCCTCCCTTCCTTTCTTCTTCCTCTTATCCCTCTTCCCCTCATCCTACCTTTTGAAAAATATTTACTTTGTGTGTGTGTGTGTGTGTGTGTGTGTGTGTGTGTGTGCATGTGCGCACATGCCTGAGTATATTGTGTGCACCGTGTGTGTAGTGCCTGTGAAGGCCGGAAGAGGGCATCAGAGCTGCCGGAACTGGGGTTACAGATGGTTGTGAGCTAACATGTGGTGTGGAAACCAAACCCTGGTCTGAAAGAGCAATAGGTGCTCCAAACCAGTGAGTCCTCCCCAGCCGTCTTTCTTCCTACAGGATCTCACGTTGGCCTTCTGAGTTCTGGATTACAAGACAATGCTGCCACACCTCACATGAGATTTGAGTTTTGCTTAAAGAACTTACTACTTACTCAAATATCAGTACTCCTTCATGGTCTTCAGAGGTTGGGCAATTTTTCCAATTAACTTAACTTTGGGCTGTTGTAGACACATAGACCATTCTGGGAGTTTTTCAGCGATGTGGGAGGACATTAAAACAAAACTCACTTTTGTTGTTGTTGTTGTTGTTTAGACAGGGTCTTTCTGTAGCCTTGGCTGTCCTGGAACTCGCTCTGTAGACCAGGCTGGCCTTGAACTCACAGAGATCTGCCTGCCTCTGCCTCCCGAGTGCTGGGATTGAAGGTGTGCAATGCTGCTGCCTGGCCTAACAAAAGTCACTTTACAAGTTGTAAGAGTGCCAAAGAGACTTCTTAGGGGTTGGAGGGGTGTTTACTCCCTTTCACAGGGTCCCAGCACCCTCAGAAAATGGCTCACAATTGTCAGTGACTCCTGTCCCTGGGGACCTCCTTGGGTACCCATGCACATGTGGCAGCGATGCATTATATACACATAAATTAAACCAAAAATCTCTTAAAAATTATAGGTGCCTGCGGCTTCTCGGTCTGTTATTTTCTGCTGTGAAACAGATGAGCCCAATCCTGGTCCATGTAACAGTCCTCTGGGCTAGAAGTCTGGCATCCTGCAACTGGGCTTTCCCGTCAGGGTCTCACAAGGTTGCCATCAAGGTTTGGACCAGACAGACTTTTTGTCTGGCGGTTCAGAGGGGAAACCCACTTCTGAGCTTCCTTCTTCCCACCTGCTCTGGGGATCAAAGTCCAGGCCTGGTTAGTGGTAGGCATGTTCTCTACAGCCTCAACCTTGAAGCTCATTCCTCTGGGTGGGGGCAGCGCTTTGCAGGCTGGAGCTGTTTGCCTACTGGCTCCCAGCCAGAGCTGCCTGCTGCTCCTAAAAGCCATCTCCATCTCTGCCACATGCCCCTCCATCTAGAAGTCAACAGGGCAGTGGCATCTGTAACATCAGACTCCCCACTTCTAGCTTCCTCTCTTTTAAGCAGCGACAGCAATGACCTTCCAGGGCAGACTCCCTCTCCCAGGTCTCACGATGTAACTCTAGCCCATTTAGAAAGCAGGTAGTCCTTGAACTCAGAGACCGGTTCACCTGTCTCTGGAGTGCTGGAGCTAAAGGCATGCACCACATGTCCTGGCTTACACTGTTACTCAGTTGGACCACATAAAGCAAGCTCACCTCAGGTGAGAACTGATAAAGATGATAGTCCTGGGATTATAAAAAGGGTTGCTACTAGGGGCTGATTTTGTGGGACTGTGTTAGAATTCTACCTGTCACACTTAGAACTAAATATTGAATTTCACAGTGGCCTTTCAAGACTTGTTTTGTTTTTTTTGAGACAGTTTGTGTGTGTGTGTGTGTGTGTGTGTGTGTGTGTGTGTTTGTGTGTGTGTGTGTGTGTGTGTAGCCTTAGCTGTTCTGAAACTAGTTCTGTAGACCAGGCTGGCCTCGAACTCGCAGAGATTCACCTGCCTCTGCCCAAGGGCTGGGATTAAAGGAGTATGCCACCACCGAAAGACTTGATGTATTTGGCCCCTCATTACCTCACTACTCTCCTCAGTCATTTAGACATTCTTTTTTTCCTCCCTTTGGTTTTTTGAGACAGGGTTTCTCTATAGCTTTGGAGCCTGTCCTGAAACTAGTTCTGGCCTCAGACTCACAGAGATCCGCCTGCCTCTGCCTTACGAGTGCTGGGATTAAAGTCATGCGCCATCACCACCTAGCTTTTAGACATTCTTTTTTTTTTTTTTTTTTTTTAGGGTAGGAGAGATTTTTATTTATTTATTTATTTTTCCATGATATTTATTGAGCTCTACATTTTTCTCTGCTCCCCTCCCTGCCTCTGCCCTTCCTCCTTCAACCCTTCCCCAAGGTCCCCATGCTCCCAATTTACTCAGGAGATATTGTCTTTTTATACTTTCCACTTTCCATGTAGATTAGATCTATGTAAATCTCTCTTAGTGTCCGCATTGTTGTCTAAATTCTCTGGGATTGTGGTTTGTAGGCTGGTTTTCTTTGCTTTATGTTTAAAAACCACCTATAAGTGAGTGCATGTGATAATTGTCTTTCTGTGTCTGGGCTACCTCACTCAAAATAATGCTTTCTAGCTCCATCCATTTTCCTGCAAAATTCAAGCTGTCGTTATTTTTTTCTGCTGTGTAGTATTCCATTATGTAAATGTACCACTTTTTTAAAAATCTATTCTTCAATCGAGGGGCATTTAGGTTGTTTCCAGGTTCTGGCTATGACAAACAAAGCTGCTATGAACATAGTTGA
>PVIU01020981.1:0-32679 GCA_004026605.1 Ondatra zibethicus | reverse complement strand
CGAGACAGTGTGCCTGATCTAATGGGAGCTCACCAAATCCAGCTGGACCAGGACTGAATGAGCATATGATCAAACCGGAATCTCTGAATGTGGCTGTCAATGGGGGCTGACTGAGAAGCCAATGATAATGGCACTGGGACCTATCTCTTCTGCATGTATTAGCTTTTTGGGAATCTAGTCTATATGGATGCACACCTTCATAGTCCGGGATGAAGGGGGGAGGGCCTTGGGCTTCCCACAGGGCAAGGTACCTTGCCCCCTCTTAAGGAAGCAGGGGGAGGGAGGAGAGTTAGTGGGGAAGTAGGAGCGGACTGGGAGAAGGAGAGGAAGTGTAAATTTTTGAATGAAAAATAAAAGAATATTAAAAAAAATAAGATGCTTTTCTATTTTCTCATAGGTGCTCCTCAACAAAACCATGAGATTACATACCAATATACCAGTATAAACTGAAAATTTATCAACACACATTTGAAGTAAACAACTAACCAAGTAAGTCACTGGCCACTATGAAGCATCTTGACTTCTTTATGGTTTTCTGACTCAGCTTGTGCCTCTTCCCAGCATGGTGAGAACATATATGGCATAGTATTAGTCTGAGGAAAAGATTAAAATGTAAAGTACAGATCCCGCTGAATGAATATTAGTTTTATGCATCACAAAGATGAATGTGACAACATAAGGATCATCTGTGTGTATGTTATCTTAGAACTATCTCAAATATTGGAATCCTGGGGATTGATTGGAATGGTATAAAATGTCATAGTTTAAATATTAATCATTATTACTTTAGATGACAGAAAAACTCATTGTTAAGCCAAAACATGTTTGGGAACAACAAATACAGTTACAGCACGTATAAATAGGGATTTTAATTATACATTTTAATTTCAAATCTCAAGTCATCTACTTAGTGTTTTCCTTTGAACAAAAAGAGATTAAAAATAGCTACTCATTTTTTAATGGAAATTATTAAGTAATATGGTTTTTATGCCATTTTTATGTACACATCTTGTTCCTGCGCCCACTTCTTGTCCCTTTCCTCCTCCTAGTAACTCCCATTCTAAAAAAAAGCTAACACGGTGAAGCCAGTGGTACCAAGTGCTGGTGAGGATTTGGAGAAATGGAACCTATATTCACTGTTTCAATCCTGAAACAGTGTTGCTGCTATGAAATTAATGTGGAATTAATTAAAATTCCACATTAAAACTAGAAATACCACATGATCCAGTTATAGCAGTCCTGGATTTATAATCCGAGGACTATCTATAATCCTTACCATGGAGATACATTCATATCCATGTTTCTTGATGCATTCTTCACAGAAGTTAGAAACCAGAAGCAGCTGAAGTGTCTATGAGTAATTGGATAAGTAAAGAAAATCTACCAATATGCTTTCATATTTTATTTAGTTGAATAAAGGAAAGAAAATAGCTTTCTCCATTTATTTTGTTTACACAAGGTTCTCTGTGTAACCCTGGCTCTCCTAGAACTGTCTCTGTAGACAAGACTGATCTCAAGCTCAGAGATCTGCCTGCATTTACCCTGGAAATACTGGGAGTAAAAGCATGGGTCAACTGATATTTTTAAGGATGGTTAAACAATATTAATGTAAAATTGTTTAACGGCATCGATTGCATGTGGAAAATTAATCTCTATGAGGAAATGTCTATGTGTATGAACCGCCAATTTGTTCTGACTGTAATTCAGTACAACTAACAAGCATACCTTACATACCAGATATTCACCCATGCTGCAAGGATTACAATACCCACAACACAGTTCTTGATGCCAAGGAGATTCAGGCATACTGAAAGACATACCCAAATTCTCTATCAGAAAAAAAGGTGTGTCAAGTTCTTTGGATATTGGGCATTCTGAGCCTCAAGCCCATGTTCTTCAAACCCCTAATTTGTATATGTACATTACTTTATATATGTTTATATAGATTTTAGAGCGTCTATAACTTTCAATAGCTATTTGCACTTGTCTATGACTCCACAATTATGAAAGTTCTGTGAAATAGTAATGTGGAAGGTGCACTTAAATCATCAATGAGAAGATCAGGCCAGCTTGAATCTCTAGCAGGAGCCTTCCCAGCGGAAGCAAGCACACTGTGGGGTCCTGAAAGGACTGAGATCTCACTGAAAAACAGATCATTTAAAGGAAGGGAACAAAGAGTTTCCAGTTATGTAAGCATGCATCAGCAAGGCATTTAAGAACTTCAATAAAGCCAGCTGAGATGGATATACAGTAGGATCTGAGTAAGGAAGTCATGAAACACAAAGGTGTTGAGTTCAGAAAGTATAAACACTTGAGTTCTTAAGTTTATCGTAAATCAAATGCATCTGGCACTTTTCATAGTGGCAAAGCACTAATTGAGAATTGAGAAAATAGAACAAATGAGTGTGTGGAGAACGAAGTCACTTTGAACAAAACACCAAGTCCACCTCAGTGATGAGGAAGGCCTGAACCAATACATAGCAATAGCCTGGAAAACAGGTCCTTATACATGATACTTTTTCTATAGTAAAATTGTAGAAAAAATAGACAACTTCCATGTTTCCAACACACAAGCTTTATGACATTTGCTGTGTCAGGGAGTCAGTGATCCCACTTTTGCTTGGGCTAGAGCAAACACAGTTTATTATATACAGACAGTAGTTAGGACAGGTACTCAGGCACTGAGCTTGGACCAGGACCCATCTTACCTTGTGCTGACTTAACTCTGTTCCTGGTGGATGCAACAGATGTACACATCCTCACTACTGGTCACCAAGGACAGTTCAAAGTATGATCCTACCAAAATACAGTTTGGAAAATCAGTGACTTATTGGGTTTACTTATGAGCATGGGTGGAAGATTACTTTTGGGCTCAAGTGACTCCAAAGCAGCCTTACGTCAAAAAGTCTCTGCAGTGTAGACGGGAATTAGCTACAGCTGCATAGCCTTCCACACCTATATATCTAACATCTCTTCAAAGTACAGTGTCACATGCAGTAATGGAAGACTCATATACCGATGACATAGAGCTGGCTGGCACATACAGCTTGCTGGAAGATTCAGATAGCAGTGCCTGGAATAAAAGCAGAGGGTCCAGTGTTGCTCTTCAACCCATCCTTATATAAAATGTCTACAGGCACAATCTTGAAGTTCTTTTGCAAGTAGTCATAACTGATGAAAATTATGGCTGTTACACACAGAGGATGGTGCTGCTCAGCAGCTTGTTATGACTGTATGTCCCTCAGTACTTCAAAAATCTAGATCTCTTCATAGGCTACAAGATAAGTGGACTTACAAAGACTTTATTTTTATCATTGTGGAAAATATTCAGAAAATGGTGAACAATAGGCACTGTGTTTTTATCCTGAGTTGTGTCATCTTCACTTGAGTATGATACAATTCTCCATACATACTTTGCTCTTCTGCCTACCGTGAAATCAGAGAAAAATACTATCAGTTCTGGACTTCATATAGAGATGCTGGCACAGTTGCAGTTGTGCAAGAAAATACAGAGCCTCCCTCCAGAACCAAGGTCATGGAGCCATACTGCTCATTACAAATATTCATGGCCCCCAGTCTTAGCAATATGAATTATGCCTATAAGTTGTATGTGTAGGTGTCATTTGTCTCCCATAAAGTCATATCATGGGAGCATGAATCAGGCAACTCACATGGAAAATATTAACATTCCATATATTATTTATTGCTATGAGTAATAAAGTACTTTGCCCAAAGCCCAAAATCTTGCATCTTCTGCCAGAATCCATGAAACTGAAGTAGGCTAACATTTAGCTCAGATAATGAAAAAAATCTCTGAGCCTTTGCAGTTTCTGACATATTTTGTTTTTCCCAATGCACAGATGTTATGCTATAGAAACCTAGGCAACAATCTGCACTCAGACAGTTCATTTTGAGGCTTTGATTCTTAACAAAATATTCTTGAAGTTGACACAATGCTCTCAAAATAAATACCTATTCCTGAGGATGTCATGCAGGTCTGTCTCCTGGCATTAGCGCCTCTGTTTAGTCCTAGCTCACTATGGATTTCAATTTTCTTGAGTTGAGAATTACTTTAAGAAGAAAAAATAAGCCTCTTCCATAAATCAAAAAGAACTTTAGTAGATTAGAAGCATTTCGATTTGAATAATTTCATAAAACATAATGTTCTCATTTTAAGCCATCTCCCAGCAACCTTGAAATTTCATCATACAGAAGATGTTTTCATACTGTAAAACCAATTGGCAATTTTGTCTTAAATGATATAAAATCATAAAGGAAGCAAAACCTAGAAGATACACTGTGGTAAGGCATATTTGCGACATGAGCTTAGCTATAATAAAATGATTATTCATTTTTAAAACTCAGTTTAGAGATCATGGAATTTAAGCTCGCAATTTTAAACAAAGTGCTTCTGAAATTAATTAATTTCCTATTTTCTATCTCATTGCTGGAATGGATGGTGACATCTTCAGACTCTTTTAATAAATGAAGGAATCTGTTATTTAGCATTTTAGTGGTTGCTTTAACTGTGACAAAACTTGAACATCAATGGTTACTCCAGAGAAGGCTAGAGAGACACCTGATGGGAGTGCAGAAATCAGAGCATGATTTACCATCACTACCCTTTCAAGCTTTCCATCAATTTCTGTCTATTTTAACATATTTTCATTTTGAGGTTGATAAACATATTTATATCTGAATATGCATATGTGATATAGTCACATATTTACACATATATATTCTGCAAATAATCTCATATTGAATTCTTGCTGATATCAGTTTCTAAGTTAGAAAACTTCTATATTTCTCATTCATTGTTATTGCATGAATGCTTGTATATGCATGTATACATATATATGTATGTACTCAGAGTCGTTCATAACTGAGTATGTCAACTTTTATCCACAAACTATCCAGAACTGCTAGCCAGCAAGCATGACTAAATGCAGATCCTTCGTGTTATATGTTAGTAGTTAGAGACAGGTGGGAAGGAAGAGTGTGTACTTGGCTGTTTTCCTGACCACCAACCCCATCCTCTGATTCAAATGCTGTCATATTATTGAGACAAAATAAAATCACAAACTTTTAAAAGCTATCAAAGTATCAAATTCATAATTAGAGTAAATTAGACAATTATTTCATTTTTCATTTTTGAGTTTATAACTTAATTATATTTTTCCTTTTCCTTTCTTTCCTCCAAATCTGCCAATAAGTTTCCTCCCCTCTCCCTTTCAAACCCATGGCCATTTTTTCATTAATTGGTAACTTATACATATATGCATCTATATACATATATATTCTTAAATATAATCTGTTCAGTTCACATAGTATCAAATCATATTGATTCCAAGATTAATGATCGGAAGTATATTGAGCACTATTGACAGACTTTTAGGTAATACTGGGCACCTCAACCAGAAAAAAAGAAGAAGACATAAAACTTTTACTTTCAATGTTGACATAATTTCACACTTGTTAAATACTTGGATGAATGGTGCAAATAATTCTCAAACTTGTTCCACTCAAATTGCTCCAAATATTGACATCTAGTTTTACTGACCAGAACCCTGGGAATATGGTGTAGTATCAATACTTATAAAACTTTTACTTTTCATGCTTTTGAGACTAAATCTGGACATAATGCCTCTTTGCAGCAAAACACTTCAGTGTACATTTTCTAAAAAGAAAGATTGGTAAATATGATGACTAATAATGATTAGCTACCAGATTTAAAATCTGCTTTATTTGCTATTGTTCCAACTTAAAAAAGGGAAACTCTTTATTTTCACTGTTTCTCCTGGTTCTGTATGAGGAAGCACTGTGAGTGTCAAGGTGGTCCATAATACTTCATACTTCCACTCACTGGCCTGGGAGCTGCTGAGGATTCCTGAGTAATTTTCTTATTATTAATATGGTATACTATCAGATACAAATAAGACAGTAGATTGTCCATAAAAAAATACCTTCAAGCAAACTCACATATAATATACACACAAAACACACATACACAAATCACAAAGAAACTCAAATGTAAACCAACATGGACAAATAGAAATAAAACACATATAAACTTACATATGTGAGCCAAATATGATCATACACACATATTAATACATACAGATATAAATATAACCCCCACTCCAAAATATACAAATACAAGCCTACATAAAAATTCATACTGCAAACGCACATATAAATCCAAAAATAAAATTCTACACATAAACATAGATGGTTATGAACAAAAAATATGTAAGTTCCCACACCCACAAACCCATACATAAAAACCCACACACTCAAACTTTACAACACATGCAGACCCATACATGAATCCACATGTAAACCTCCAAAATAAAAATCTGCACACAAACCCACATACATACAAACCTATACACATATATAAACCTATAAATTACAAACCCTCTTTTGCAAATAAATACATGCAATCACAAAACTCAGCATCCTTCTAAATTGATATATAAATACATTCATTTAAATCCTCACTAACATAAACATAAACACAGATATAAAGGCACATAGAAACACATAGAAACTGAATTCACAGCAAGATAGACTTTGCAAAATTGCATAATGGGCATGATTTCTTATTAAATAATCCTGCATCGATTGGATATCCAGGCAAGTGGTAACAGCTATTTTGATTCTCAAAAAAAATGTCTAAATATCAATTATGAGGCCATGGAGATACATGTGTAGGTAAACAACATGTACAAAGAGACAAAGGGAACTTATATTTATTAGATTATCGAACATTTTGTTAAAAATAAATCTTTAAACATATCAAATATAAGAAATAGATAACTTGAGCTTCATGAGGTAAGGCTTTCTGTTTCCTATGAGGAAGGCAAGTTACAAACCTGGGCAAACTCTTGACTACACCTAGGATAGAAAGCAGTGTCTATTTGATCTGAAGAACTTCTACACTCAGGGACTGACAAACAACCCAGTAGTCAAAAGACATTAAATACAGACAAAAGGAACTCAATGAGGGAAATTGGTAAAATAACAAGTGGGCTCCACTTGTTAGTCATGAACAGAAGACTAATTAAAAGCTCAAGGAAACTGACCTGCTTGCCCAGGAAAATGGCTGACTTGGTTCCATCAGTTGGCAAGTGAAACGGAATTCTGCAAGCTTCTAAGAGACGTGAAACTTGGCATGAACACTTTGTGAAAAAAAAATATTTGGCAGTTTCTACTAAAACTGAACATATGTATCACTTTATATGGAACTAATAGATCTGATATATATGCATATAATGACAATTAATGAGAAAAGAGGTCATATGTTTAAAAGAGAGAAGGGAATTGAAGGGTTTTGAGGGAAGAAAAGAAAGAAAGAAATTAAATTACAGTTTCAAAAATAAACAAGAAATAATACAAACTGGAAGTATTGTTTTCATATTAGAAGAAAACTGATATATTGCAATATATAACAGCAGTAAATATACCATATAATATGCATTCCATGGAAGATTCTGAATCAAGAAATCCAATTTGACTCTTGTGTTAGTTTCTTTCCCTGTGGCTGTGATAAAAAAAAAAATGTCAGCAAAAGAAACAGTTTAAGGAAGAAAGGGGTTATTTTAATTCACAACCCACCATGCTGGGAAGTCAACATAGCAGACACTTGAAGCATCTGGGCACACTACATCTAAATAATCAGAAAACAGAAAAATATGAATGCATGGGCTGCAGAGTTACCTTTCTCTGTATATGTAAACTAGGATCTCAGTCAGGGAAAGGCCCTGTTCACAATTCAGATATATCTTCCCACATCAACTAATGTAATCATGATATAATCCTCCCTAGCATGCTCGGAAGCCTACCCTTGAAGTGATTCTAGATTTTGTAATGTTGACAACAGTAACTATCATTACTATACATTGCCAACTTAATAGACATATCAATCTAATCAATATCTTTACATCCATTGTCACATAGGTCCAAGATAATCGTATAATATGAAAATGCATTCAGCTTAAGTCTCAAAACTCCAAAAGTGTTGAACAACACATATACTTTAAAATTCCAAAGTCTCACAACTATTAGCTCTTCTGAAATCCAACATACAATTCAGAGTAAGCATTCATCCACCAAAGTGGAAGAACTCAGAAACAACAAGAAAAATCACAAAATGTAAAGCCAAAGCCTGTCAGGACAAACATCAAATTCTGGACTCCCAAATCTGTCCTGACTCTGAAGCGTGTAATATGACCAGCTGGACAGTAATGTTTGGGTAGCCCCACACTTCAGTTGTGCTAGCCGCAATACCCACAGGTTCTCTAGGTTTGGCGATTTCCATACCTGCAGCTTCCTTCAACACTTGGTGAATTGTTCTGATATGACATGGTATTGCTATATGAAACATATAAGTATACCCTATTATCATCATAATGAGCAAAATATTTCAGTCAGTTTCCAAGAAATTATAGATTATGTTCTCCCATTTAAATAAGTCTAAGTGTAGATTCATAAAAATTAATATTAAAGGACAGTTGTTGACTAGAAGCTATCACGTGGAGATGTTCTGTAGTGTTACTAATTGGATCCTTCTGTATGGATTTTGTGTACCTTTACCTTGCTCAACCTGATAAAGTATTCATCATGCATGCCAAGCAACCAGTTCAACTCCCAGAACTCAAATGAAGGTGGAAGGGAAGACTGGACTCCTCAAAGGAGCATTCTAACTTCATATGTACAACATGGCACACACCCTCCATATACACAGAATAAACATACATAAACACTTGATAAAATTCATAGATCTGGATCCATAATTTATGTATATTATTATTCTTGTGTATTTTGAAGAACTAGTACTTTAGAACTGTAAACAATTATTTTTTTCAAATTTCTCACTTTGGGGAAGCACAGTTTCTCTACCTGGGGAGTCTATCACTTACTCCAGGCTCCTAATTGTTGTGCAGTATGAGGTAACTTTTACATCTCCTACATTTTCTCAGTGTCTCCTCGGAATTTTGTCTTTTATTCTGCATAGTGTTTTAGCCATGGATTACAGTGCTTCCCTCCTCTTACCCAAACCCTACCTCTCTACTCCACATTCAAATTCAGGGAATATGTACCAAGTTTCCCTGCCCTTCCACGTGGGGTGTTTATTCTCACCAATTATTATTTTTGTTTCCTTTTCTTCCAGGCACTGTTGCTTTTTCATCCTACATAAGGCCACAGCCAAGGCTAGTCTTACTCTTTCCATCCGCTCTCAGATCAACAATCAATTTGTGATTCTGACTCCTGGAGAAATGGCCTCCCCTGTTTGACATGCTGCTTCCTGAGCAGTCAACACTGTTTATAAGCAGTCCTAACATGTCTAAAGGACACTTGTTTGGATCCAGTTATCCACAATCTCTGCTTTTACAATCTTCCCACTTCTCACACCGTTTTTCATGGTGTTTTCTGATTCTTGGGCAGAAAAGGTATAATGTGGATCTCTTATTTATGGTTAGTCAATCCACGGATACTTGTTCTCTGAATTTGACAATTGTGAATTTCTTTATTAAATACAACAACTGCACAGAATTGCTTGTGTAATGAGGACAGAGACTCACACTAATCCATGAGTTTAGAAACATGTATTTGCAAAATATCTTGGTATTATGCAGCTCTAGTAGAACAATCACAGGCATTTACCCCTAGTGCCTTTGACCTCCCCTGTTACAGAATCTTGGCCGGATTTATATATAGTACCTACTGCAGCCTGGGTCTGCATTGATGTCCAAGGCCTGTGTTGGCACCAAAAGCTGCTCAGATGCCCAGGATCTGGGTCGCCAGCTGTGGAAGGGTTGTTACCCATAGGCCATACTATAGTCAGGGCCATATCTGGGTCTGTGACCCAGTCACAGCTAGGGTCTTCCATGATGTCCAAGGCTCTGGCTTCGATTGAGGGCCAAACAGATATTGAGGATCTGGGCTGTCATCTGCGGTCATGTGTATGTTATAGAGTCATGCATTCACTGGGGCCATTTCAATCTGAGTGACCTGCACTGCCAACGATGGCCATGGCGACATTCTGGCCTGGGCTACTGTAAAGAACCATGACTGGGTCATTGGCCCTCTGGAACTCTCAGTGAGTGTTGATGTCCATGGCTTCGGTTATGACTAAAGACAGTGAGTCTAGTGAGTCTAGGGCTGCATAAAGTTGGCCCAACCCATCACTAGATGTAGCACAAGTGAGAACTGACCCACCCCACCCCACCCCCACACCAACTCCACCATGCCTGAGCGGCACAATAGAGCTGACCCTGTTGAAGGGGTTGCAGGTGATCCCACCCTGTGAACATGGGTGAGGGACCTAGCCCCATGCCTCATCTGTCATTTGGTGGAGCTGGCAAGAGGCGATATGATCTCTTCCATCCTCCACTCCTTGCCACCTGTAGTAGGAGGGAAAACTGGCCCTAAGGTCATGAGAGTGGAAGAACCGGCCCTGTTCCTCACTATCTGCAGCACTTGGGAGAACAGGCCCTGAACCTCTCACCCAGACAATATAGTAAAGCTAAAGATGCTGGCAGGGGAGCAGGGGATCAGACCCTGAGGGCGTGAGAGGAGAGCTGATCCTGACTCCCCTTGTCTGCCATGTGGTAGCGTGGGTGAGAGAATGATGGCGCCCTCCCCACCAGCACCTGCTTCAGGTGAGAGAGCACGAGAATCACTTAGAGCACGAGAGCGGGAAAACTAACCCTACACATCAGAAACTACAGTACTCAGGAAAGCAAAGCCCCGTGCCTCACCTGGGTGAAACACTGGAGCTGACCCTGGTGGTGTGGGTACAGGTTACCAGGCTCCAATAGCATGAGAGCAGGAGAAGTGGGCCTGCTCCTTACTGCCTGTGGCAGTGGGTGAGCATGCCAGGGTAGTGCTGGAGATATTGCCCTGTTACCGATGAGGGAAAGCTGGCAGATTGACCAACCCAGCTACCATAAAGGCCCAGAACTAAGACTATGAGCTGGTGAAGCCCAATATCCACCTCATTTATGAGCAGCTGAACCTGCAGATCAGGATCTCCATGACACAAGACAGCAATGGAATATCCAAGAAGAGTCCTAGTAAGGACCCTGTATCTAGTGCTTCAAACCAGATCAAAGACTCATTGCAGTGAACAATTACAAGTAAAGATGTATGGACTAAAGGGAATACTGTGTAACTCACTGTGTCACACTACAGCTTTCCCACTGGGTCTTAGTGTGTGTGTGTGTGTGTGTGTGTGTGTGTGTGTGTGTGTGTGTGTGTGTGTGTGTGTGGTTGTTATTGCTTTCTTAGGTTTTTTTTGTTTTATTTTGAATTTTGTTTTTTTTTTATAGCAGAGGTTGCAAAGGCAAAGGGCATATATGAGGGAAAGGGAGAAAGATGAAAGTGATTAGGATGCAGGATGTGAAACCCATAAAGAATCAAAACATTTTTATTAAAAAGAAAAGAATCACCTCTAGATACAGAGCAAGTTTGAGATCAGCCTGGGCTACCAGAAGATTGTAAAAACAATAACAAAAAGGGCAAAATCATGCAAATTACTAAAAACAAATGTACTTGAAAGAAATTTATATCTTTTCTATTTCTTTTTATAAAACACCCAGTTGGGGGCATAGGGGATGTTTAAAACTCATTGTAGCCTGAATTCCGTTCCCTCTGGAGCCCAGGTATTGAGCCTTAGTCATTCCCATGCCCTGCCATGTGACTGCATTAAGAAGCAGGTCTCTTAAGAATGAACAATGGTTAAATGAGGGCATAAGGGCCATCAGGGTTGAATCCTTATTAAGTATGACTGATAAACGCCTACACAAAGGGAAGCAGCCATGGGAGTGTGCTTATAGGCAGCCTTTCACACGTCAGAGAGAAAGACCTAGGGAGAGATTACCCCTACCAACAACTTGATCGTGAATCCCAGCATTTCTCTGAAAAATAAAACTGTTGACAAGGTGAGAAAAGAAAGATGATTAGCCAGTTTCCCTGTTCCTGCTGTCATGCTGTCCTCACAATAATGGACTCTATCCCTCTGTATCTGTGGGCCAACACACTCTTTATTCCTTTTATTTATGTTGGTCATAGTGTTTTATCACAGCAAGGGTAGAGTAGTTACTATAACTGCGCAGAAGAAATTTATTAAAACTGTGTATACATATACATGTATATCTCCCATATTTATAAAATATTAAGTTTTAATATACATTTTAAGATATTCCTTATGTTGGCTATGCTTGTCTCTATCTGCCTTATCCAGTTACACTCATCTAAACGTCTTAATTCCATTAATTAATTAATTACTCTATATATTTATTTGTATGCTTATATACATACAAATGCACAGGTCTGCCAAGCACTCAATTGGAAGTCAGAGAACAATTTCAGGAGTTTGTTCTTTCCTGTTGTGTAGTATGTGTGGATTGAACTCAGGTTTGGTGATAGTAAAGACTCAGTAAGACATCTCGCTTGCCCTGCAAAGCTATTTTTTAAAGTCCTCTTCAGGGACACAGCCTGGAAACGCCAGGCCCAGGGTGAAGAACACTATTTACAAGTATTGATTTTCAGAAAGACTTGCAGGCTGTTAAGGTTTATGGCACATGGAATTAAGAACATTCATCTCTTCTCATAATTATGATTTTTATCCCTTTCTCTTTATTCATAGTTTTGGTTCTTTCCTCTATCTGGCCTTCGGGATGAAAGAATGAATGCTTTAGTAAAAATAAGGAAACTGAAATATATAGAGCTGCATGGTTCATATAACACATTCTGCCAGGTTTTACTTTTGCTTCCTGGCAGGCAGCATGTGATTTTCCCCTACACTGCCACTCCCCGGCCAGCTTTTGCAGCAATATTTGAGCACCTTGTTTCATCTCTATTGTCCCTTAAGGTTTATTTGGCACAGCCCGTTGCAGATTTGATCGTCACTGAGGATTTTACTGCCACATTGGTGCTGAGAAGAGAAAACACTATATACCTGCAGGAAATGAAGGACAATGCTAAAATCCTGTATAACATCAAAAATCTTCACTGGGCTTATAAAATTTGGAAACTACAGATCTGAATAACACATTAAAAATGATTAATTTCTGGCACTTCACTGTTGTTTTAGACATGATCTCATTGCATAGACCATGCTCTCCTCAAAAACCACAATCCTCGTTCCTCAGCTTCCCCAGAAACAGATTTACCATTGGATATGGCTTTTTGCTAATACTTTTGATGACTCACTATGAACTGTAGTTTTATAAGATATATGGATGTATAATTTATAAAAAAATAAAATTTTATTTGTTGAAAATTATATATTCATTAATATGACTTCTATAAATTTTACATGTTTGTATTTAAGTTCTGTCAAAAATTTGAAGGAGATTAATACATTTTGACCATTTTTTACTCCTTTTCGATTGTATTTCTTTCAATCTGTAAATTTTGAATGGCAATGGCCCACTTGAAAGTGGATTAAATTTGTGAGTTTTACAACAATTTGAAATACTCCAAGGCTAATTTTAGAATCAAGAAAAAAAATCTTTAAAAGTATAACAAGAAAGCAGGGCAATGGTGGAACATGCCTTTTATCCCAGCACTCTGGAAGCAGAGTCTGGTGGATCTGTGAGTTCGAGTTCAGCCGGGTTTACAAAGCAAGTTCCAGAATAGTCATAGCTACACAGAGAAACCCTGTTTTTTTTTTTTAAAAAAATAAGTATAAGCAAGAGGCTGAAGAAATAATTTTGCCATTAACAGCACTGTTGCTCTTACAAACAATGCAGAACCAGCATCCAGCACCAGTTTGGTGTCTCACAATTCATAACTCCTGTTTCAGAGGACTCAATAAATTCTATGTCTTCCACAAGCCTGTGGCATATGCTTGGTGCACATACATACATGAAATACACATGAAATAAATGAATAAATCTAAAAGAAATTTTCATAAACTGAAAATAGAAGTAAAGCTAGGAATGTAATGTTGTGAATTAACAAAATGTATCTATTTATCTAATTAATCATTTATAAGCATGAAAGGTATGCAAATCTTCTCTTAAAGGTAAAATTTTTGAAAATTATCTGCACAAACACTGTATATGGAATATGCTGCCAACTTAGTGAAACACTAAGGTACACTCAAAACCATATTTGAAAAAAAATGAACTGGTGTGCTGCAGTATGGTATTGATTTTTCAGCCACCACTTACCTGCCGTCCCTGAACTCTGTTTATATATATGTCCCTGGCAATATCTGTAGTATCAAATTCCTATGTGAAAGTAGTTTCACAATTGATATTGAAGAAAAAAGTGATCTCTTGCCTTTCACTAGTCCTTTCCCTACGAAATTATACTAATATATAAAAATTGAGCTAATCTCTGACTGATTTTTTTTAAACTTTTAAAATTGATTTTATTGAGCTATACATTTTTCTCTGCATCCCTCCCTTACTCTACCCTCTCCTTCAATGCTCTTCCATGGTCCCCATGCTCACAATTTAATCAGGAGATCTTGTCTTTCTCAACTTCCCATGTAGATTAGATCCATGTATGTCTCTCTTAGGGCCTCATTGTTGTGTAGGTTCTCTGGGATTATGATTTGTAGGCTTTTTTTTTTTTGCTTTATGGCTTTATGTCTAAAAGTCATTTATGAGTGAGTACATATGATAATTGTCTTTCTGGGTCTGGGTTACCTCACTCAATGTGATGTTCTAGATCGATCCATTTGCCTGCAAAACTCAAGATGTCATTTTTTCTGCTGTGTAGTACTCCATTGTGTAAATGTACCCCATTTCCTTTATCCATTCTTCTGTTAAGGGTCATTTAGGTTGTTTCCAGGTTCTGTCTATGACAAACAATGCTGCTATTAACATAGTTGAGCACATGTCCTTGTGGTACAATTGAGTATCCTTTGGGTATATACCCAAAGGTAGTATTACTGGGTCTTGAGGAAGGTTGTTTCCTAATTTTCTGAGAAATCTCCATACTGATATCCCAAAGGGCTGTACAAGTTTGCTGTTCTACCAGCAATGCAGAAGTGTTCCCTTTTCCCCACAACCTCTCCAGCATAAGTTGTCATCAGTGTTATTGATCTTGGCCATTCTTATAGGTGTAAGATGGAATCTCAGAGTTGTTTTGATTTGCATTTTTCTGATGACTAAGGATGTTTAACATCTCCTTAAGTGTCTTCCAGCCATTTTAGATTACTCTGTTGAGAGTTCTCTGTTTAGTTCTGTAACCCGTTTTATTTTTTTACTGGATTATTTGTTTTTTTGATGACAAATTTCTCGAGTTCTTTGTTTATTTTGGAGATCAAACCTCTGTCTGATGTGGGGTTGGTGAAGATCTTTTCCCATTCTGTAGGATGCCGTTTTGTCCTTTGCTTTACAGAAGCTTCTCAGTTTCAGGAGGTCCCATTTATTAATTATTTCTCTCAGTGTCTGTGCTCCTTGGATTATATTTAGGAAGTGGTCTCCTGTGCCAATGCATTCAAGTGTACTTCCCACTTTCTCTTCTATGAGGTTCAGTGTGGTTGGCTTTATGTTGAGGCCTGATCCATTTGCGCCTGAGTTCCAACTGATGTTTTTATAAGTCTTCTAGTCAACTGCAGGTATATCATAGTTTAAAGAGGCATACAAATTTATGTAACAGAAGTGGAATTAGAATCAGGGAAATTCACTCTGTCCACTCAGACTAAGAACTGACTTTCACCATCACTTCATCCTGAGCACAAAGGAGTCTAAAAAGCAGGACAGTCCATGTTGTCAGTACTACAACACCAAGCAGAGCAAAATTAACATAGGTGATAGCGATCAAGGTGAAATGCAACAGGGATCCCATAATGGGTAGGAGTGAGAAACAAAAAAGTCAATGCAAAAAAAAAATTGTTGGCAAAAAAGATAGCTAGCGTAGGAAAGTGTTATGATTTTATCAATAGCAATGATGCAATGACGCAAGATTGAAGTACCCCAGGAAGCACCCGTTAAAGTCATAAATGGAAATACTATTTTTTAAATATGTTGAAGCAAATTGATGAACAGAAATGGATTTATTTACAGTTTAGCCAAACCTGGGAGAAACAGGCTCTGGGTTTCTCTCTTTGTAGAGCAGGCTTACAGTTTTATGGAAACGACAAGACAAAAGCCAAGAATAAACACGCTGTTGAGTTTTCAAAAAAAAAAAATACCAGAAGAGTGAGACCCAAGGTAAACTTGTAGCCTAAAAGAGTTTTTGTATAAGTCATTTTTCACCCTTAATGACAGTATCATGGTTACAGGCTTCTGTTTTAACACTTACAAAGACCCCATAGGCAGAGGTTATATTATTACAGACTTGCTCTGTAGTAAGTAGCTGTAGTTGGGAGAGTGTAAAGAAGGACTAGACCAGTAAGATATGCATTTGAACTGAAGACTGCTATGTTTTAGGGGACTTCCAAGAAAAGACATTAGGAGGAGGCAAAGGAAAACCCAGGCAATAAGAACCAAAGGAAACAGCCAACACTATGTACTTGAGTAACAACACAGACTAGAAGAGGGTAAACACACAATCTGCTGAAGAGAGAAAGGCAGAGAACCTCCAGCCAAGCTCTCCCTACTCCCAGGGCTGCAGTGAGACCGAGGAATGCCAATTTACTATCTCTGACCTCACGTGATGAGATGACGAAAGGAATTCTGCATAATTTTGTTGATAAACAATGAACTGAAGACCCTCGGGGTTTGCTTTTGGTCTCTCAACCACGTATCTAGAACTATCTATATTATGTATGCATCATGAAGCTTTTTATCATCTTTACCTGAACATGTCTCATTTTCCTAATGATACTGGTAAGCCTTATACTTTTCAATATATTTAAGGTTCTTGAATTTTAAATCTGGCAAGCCAAAAATTCTAGAAACTTCCTTTTGTAATTTGTAATTAAATCTTCCAATGTTATTTTATTCAAATAAATTAAACAATTTGTAAGAACCAATTAATCTTCACAAACCCCACATCAGACAGAGGTCTGATCTCCAAGATATATGAAGAACTCAAGAAATTGGTCATCAGAAGAACAAATAATCCAGTTAAAAAAAGTGGAGTACAGACCTAAACAGAGAACTCTCAACAGAGGAATGTAAAATGACTGAAAGACACTTAAGGAAATATTCAACATTCTTAGTCATCAGAGAAAATCAAATCAAAACAACTCTGAGATTCCATCTTAAACCTGTAAGAATGGCTAAGATCAAAAACACTGATGACAAGTTATGCTGGAGAGCTTTTGGGGTAAAGGGAGCACTCCTGCATTGATGGTGGGAATGCAAGCTGGTACAACCCCTTTAGATGTCAGTGTGGTGATTTCTCAGAAAATTAGGAAATAACCTTCCTCAAGAGCCAGCAATACAACTTTTCAGTATATATCCAAAGGATGTTCAATAGTGCCACAAGGACATGTGCTCAACTATGTTCATAGCAGCATTGTTTGTCATAGCCAGATCCTGGAAACAACCTAAATGCCCCTTGACCGAAGAATGGATAAGGGAAATATGGTACATTTACACAATAGAGTACTACACAGCAGAAAAAAATAATGACATCTTGAATTTTGCAGAAAAATGGATGGAGCTAGAAAACATCATTTTGAGTGAAATAACCCAGACCCAAAAAGACAGTTATCACATGTACTCACTCATAAGTGGTTTTTAAACATAAAGCAAAGAAAACCAGCCTATAAATCACAATCCCAGAGAACCTAGACAACAATGAGGACCCTAAGAGAGACATACATAGATCTAATCTACATGGGAAGTAGAAAAAGCCAAGATCTCCTGAGTAAAATGGGAGCATGGGGACTTTGTGAAAGGGTTGAAGGAGAGGTAGAAGTAGGGAAGGGAGCAGAGAAAAATGTAGAGCTCAATAATAATAATAAAGAATCAATTAATTAAAATAATTAATTTTTAAAGTTATGCTGCTCTTCAACTCTACTTAAGAATGAGTTTGAAACTTCAGTCTCCTCATTGTTAAGGGTACATTAAATAAAAAAAATGCTATGGTTCTTCTGACTTGGAGGGTGAGATCTCTTTTCATTAAATTCTTCATACTTTTGGAAAAAAAATCTGTCCATACATGTCTGGGGGTGGTGAGTCACTTCTGCTTCCTAAATGCCAACAATTTTATTTTTGTGACTCTCTTACTCGTCCTCAGACTCTGACCTCAACCCTGATAAGAAGAAATTATAAATGTCCTGTGATTTGTGGATCAAATAAATTCTTTTTAGCATCAGATCTCTGGTGTGCCTGACTTACGTTAGAGGTCCCTAAGTGCAGCTCCCTGTCTTGTGGGGTCCTTATAGAGCTCACCCTTGATGTGTAATTTAGAATCCTTGTTAGAGCATTTTATCTCTAGAGTAAGCAAACACGTGATCTTTTGACCAATATTTTATCTATTCACCCAGGTGTACGTTGCGTCCTGGGAGTCTGCAGGCACATAGACTGATGAAAAGGGAGTAAAGACATGTCTGTGGGGTAACAGGTTTTTGGAGACCTGGAAAAAAAAGAAGCTGTCCTGGCTGTCTTCTTGTCCCTCCTTAATTTTCTAATGACTCTTACCACTCCAGATATAAGAAAGAACACAGAGACACCCACACAGCTCACATAGGGACAGACACTACTCCCTGGGAGAAATAGTGATGGTTTGACAGTATGTACTTTGCTTTTAATTTTCTTAAGCTTCAAATAATTTTCTGCATCTAAGCCAGAGAGTTTAATTTAAAGCACAAATCATGTGAGTTTACTGCCCAAGCCTCCCTTAGTGTTATGAAGTCCCAGTGCAGTAGGCACAGCACTGCACACACTTCCAAACCACATTCTGACACTTACAGTATTGCTCACTTCAGACACCTGGCCCCGCTCATTGGTGAAGGTGTTCCTGTCTCAATTCATTTAGATTGCTGTGCCTCTGGGGTTCATCCAATGCATTCTTATGTGGCTTTCTCCACAGATACATCCCTGAGAGCTTTCCCTGTATACCTGTTCCTACATTTTAAAACCAAAAGCTCATTGGTGATATTATAATTCATTAACTTTACAGTGCACTTTAAGAGGATAGAGAAGCCTTGGTTTCTGCTGTATTCCAGGTCTAAGGTATATAAATATAGTTTATTAATAAATACTTGCTAATCCCTAAATTAACAAATCTACTAATGGTGGGAATAAGAATGCCCAACTTTTAAATTATATATACAAATGGACACATGTATAATATACACCTTTACATATGTAATATATGTTTGGGAAGAGAAAATAGGCACAAGAGGCTATATAAGGGACAGACAAGGGCACTGATATACAAAATATATTTATTCAAACAAGCAGCATAGTGTAGTCTTGTATGTTATAAATTAAATGAAATTGCCCTTAGAAAGTGTGACAGCGAGTGTGAGGGATGCTCTGGTATGTCATTGTTCCTGAATTCCAACAGTACTTCTGGAACCAGTGAAGTAATTATCTAGTGTGAGGCATCTGTGTATCTTAGGATACATGGAAGCTTCCTTTGAGTCTACTCCTTCGGTGCTAAACACATTCTTCCTTTTTTCAGACACATAAAAAAAGAAAATGTTTCTGAATGTGAATGCAGACAATCAAAAAGAAGATAGTGAACTATGGTGAGATTTCCTTGGAAGTATTGAATAATGAGAGATGTGGGAATTTAGGAATGTGTTCTGAGAAAAGCAAGGACAGAGGGCTTATAGGTGGTAGGAGTACAGATGTCTGTTCTGAGAGAATTTATGAAGTGAAATAACAGGGGAATCACAAGTATAGAGATAATTGATCTATCACCAAGATGAAATAAATATATTCCCGTAAGCAGAACTTTCTGTAGTGATGTTAATAAATAAACATCATTATAATCCACTAGTAAATGGATTCTGAGAGAAATGACCAACAACCAACACAATTAAAGGACAAAACTGCACAACTCATAGCCTGTGAATCCATGAGCTAGAGAGCAGAGAAATGGCAGATCAACGGATATTGCCCTATTCTCTTTGTGTTGATTTGGATATATATATATATATATATATATATATATATATATATTCACACACAGACAAGTGAAGAAGCTTTAAGTGATATCTTTAAACTAGAGCATTTTATCTGGCCACATCAAATCCATTTATTTCAGAAAGTAGTCATGTGCCTAAATGTAAATATATAAGAATCCTACTAAATTCTTTCATCACCTTAACCTAGATCCCGGTTGGTTGAGGAATAAAAGGTAAAAGGAAATACAGGTAGATAAAGAGGGTAGACTGATTCCTTGACTTGCAGTATGAATAGAGACAGACACATGAACTTATAGGGAGAGGATTTTTGTCTGATATGATGTACTTTTGTCCCTAAATAATCCAACATATACCTCCCCTAAAACATAAACACTCTTCTACACAACTGTCAGATAGACCACACGATAAGGTGGTGCAGTACAGTAGAATACTATCGACACATGCACAATTGATATTCTTGTTCTACCCACTGTGCCAATAGCATGTCTTCAATTCTATTATTTTATCATATGATGCTGTGTTTCCAAGTGATCCTACATCTTTTTTACCTAGAAGAACTACTTAGCCTCTCACTCTTCTCCTTCCTTCACCACCTTCAATGCAAGACATGGCAGCACATCTCGTTTAACTAAATAATCCCCAAGTAAATTAAACAAGTTCATATTTTGACTAACTGAATTTTATATAGTCAATGCTGGAGTTGCTAATTTTCTTTATTCCCTATTACACAGATGATAGGATTTCAATATAGTGTTTCACAGAAAGTATTTTGTGAAAATGAAATATTATATCATCAAAATATTTAAATAAGACTAAATATAGGTGCACATAGAAGTATTTTCAATTACACTTATTTGTGTGTGTGTGCATGCGTGTGCACCATAGTGCATAAGTGAAGGTCAGAAGACAATTTGTAAGAGATGGTTTTTTCCTTATAATCTGTGGAGCACAGGAACTGATCTCAGGTATCCAGTCTTGGCAGCAAGGAACTTGACTGTCTGTCAAGCATCACACTGGAGTTTTAATGAGATGTGCTGTATGAAGCTACAACATTCTCACTTAGAGCAAGTAACTTTCAGACCGCTCAATCAGGAATGTAACATTAATACCTTGACTTTTCTGAAGGAAATGTTTACAACACACAAATTAATTTTTGTAAGCAAACATATTTATATAGAGTTGGTTATCCAGCACACCACTGAGTAGGCTATTTGAAGCTATATTAATTTGATTTAACAATTTTTTGAATAATCTGTGTATGTAGCATATAACTGGTATTTAAAGTCCTTGGGGAGAATTCCCAGGCTGTTTCCATACAACTCATTCTTTATCTAATTAAAGTTCTGTGACGTAAATAAAAGACATGAGAAGTAATTAGTGAATAAGATAACTGAAGCAGAGAACTAGGGTCCACAATGAGCAGCTTGTGAAGGCTTGGGTCACCACAAGAGCTATGAACTAAATCTGCCTTGAAAAATGCCACAGAAGTGAAGCAGAGCGGATTCCCAGTCACATGTAACCAAAAGCAGCAGAAAGTAACACCTACCTGGAGCCTTCTACTGTTAATCTCCAGATTCTCCTGCTGGACATGGACCCTGTCTACTCCCTCTATTCTCTCAGCAGACGCTGTCACAAAAGTATGTCCTAAACCTCTTTTTCAAATGTTATAAGGATGTTAGGCTTATTTTCTAGAGTCTATGTCTCTAGACACTACATTATTCTCTCTCCGGTTTATTTCTTAGAACACCTTCATCTTTTATCTCCTTAACAAGTCCCAAACAGAAGAATCCTTGTGATCACCAAAGCCACATCAGACTACCTGTCTAAAATAGTTCCTTCACTGTGTGATCCAATGGAGGTTCTAGCATCTCTGGGGAAAGAGAATACCAAACTTAGAGCAGAATAAAATCATCCAATGATCACTTTACATCAACTCAGACACACTCTCATTTAGGAGAAACAAGGTGAATAGATGTAAGCCTGAATCTTCCACAGCTCTATCTTTTACTATTATGGTTTTCTCAGGCCACAGCTGCTAGGCAATATCACAGTGAGCACTCAAATTATATAAATTAAGTTTTGTGTTCAGAGTAACTAAAGAACACATTCGGCCAAGCCTCGCAAAATTAGAGCAATTTATTCTCTACATTAGAAATAATTAAGCTCTTGTAGAATTATTATTCAGTACAGAACACAACACAAAGCCAGGTAATTCTCCTGCTAATAAAAGTCTCCACTTATCAACAGCTGAGGGGGCAGGATCCTCTCCTCAAATAGTTAATGAACTCTAAAATGGGATATAGAAGTGTGAATGTCTATTATATATGGACATATTCCATGGTTGTCCATAGAAACACAAATAGAGAGATATTCATAAAAACAATTAAACACATTGATAAATACCTCTGGGTCTTTCTGATAACAAAACAAAGTACTTGACACTGGTTATTTTTTATAAAGAAACATTTTATTTTATTCACAGTAGAAAACTGAAAGTGCAGCATTTGTAGACAAAAGATTTATGGGCTCCTGGCAGAACACACGTTCTTTTATAAAACTTTCTCTCATAAGGTCAACTCCTCCACCTATCATCTCTCAGTAGTATCATAATGAGGAACAAGCTCCCAGAACATTAGATTTTGAGGAACACCTTCAAGCCATACCTTGTACATGCCAATATGTGTGAAGACAGAGAGGGAAAGGGTAGATACTTAAAGAGATTATTGATAGACTGATAGGCACATGAACAGACAGACAGAAGACAAACAGATAGTCAAACTTTCTTGTCATTCACCCTTAAGTGACTTTGTCCGTTATGGGGAATGCAGCATCCGTAATGAACCCTGGACCTACTACAGACAATACACCTTCCTAGAACCTAATCCTGGAATTTAAGATTCCAGAAACATTAAAAGTATATTTATAGTTTATCAATTAACCACTGTAGTTTGTTAGAGTAGCAGTACTAGACTCTAACAACATTCAAATTTAGTTTTAGATGTTGATATATAGAATTATTTTACCATTTTAAAATGAATATTTTGTAACACAGAGACATATCTAAATGTTTAGACATATGTACATAGAGAGTGTGTAGGATTCATACCTATTCTAAACAACATCAAAGTGAAGATCCCACATGAAGATGGCATTTAAGGTTATCCCAAAGAAAGAAGAAACCATGAAAATAGGCATGCAGAGAAGTTATCTTGTTCAGTCTCTCTTTGTCTGAGGTGCTATCTCTAGCACTCAGTCTCTGCATTCCCCTCCACCTCTTATCCAGAAGACTCACATGGGCATGTTTCAGGCCCTATTTATTCACAGGAAAGGACATATTTTCTAATCTTGACCAGAAGCACAGAGAACTCTATAGACAAAGGTTTATCTCTTTAAGAATACAGTGTTTGAATACAATGCTGAGACAAGAGTTGCATATTCCATGGGGTACAACACCTTTAACTGTCTATTAGGACATTCAGTGTTAGACCAAGTGAAAGATTTTTATAATGCTATACAATGTTGTTGTCTATATTCTCCATCTTTAAATGGAATAAACCATCCAAGTATGTTCCAGGAGCCACAATGCAGGGTTATATTATGTCTTGAGATTATCAAAAGTTTAGAGCAGGGCTTGGAGATTGAGTTCACTGTAGGATTCTAAGAAAAGGACACAATATGTTAAGTGGCATTCTCACCTCCTATATTACCTCCAGGCTAGACTCTGAATGCATTTGTATGTATGTATGTGTGTGTGTGTAATAATGTTCATATATATATATAAACATATATATGAATACATAAATGTACACATTTATATATATTTCCCTCCCTAAGCTGATCATGTCCCTAAGGTCAGACCTTGAAGTTGGGAGCCCTGGACAACAGTGCATCTGCCATCATCTTTAGGAGTCACGTTATCTTCAGGAGTCACCATACTCTAACCACCAATCAGAACTGTAATATAATAGTAATAGTTATCTTGCCTTCTTGTTGACTTGTTAGTGATAGGATAGACAGCTCACTCTTATTCCTGGACACCCATTATCTATGCCAGTTTCAAAGCCTTGTGTATCCTACTTTCTGCAGAGAGCAGTCCTTGGATTTCAAGGTCCCTTCTTACTGGGTATTCATCTGCTTCCTTTGAAGGATCACAGAGCCTGAATCAGTGTGGATGGCTGTCTTTGAGTTGTCATGGAAAGGAAAACACAGGATCAAGAGATACATGGGGGTATCTAGAAGCCCCCTTACAAAGGCACATTGTCCCTGTGGTCCTAGGGTGTACAACCCTTTTTGAAAGTAATACTCGGGTACTATTTAAATACTGTCACTATATGGTGCCATTACATGAACATGATTAAATCAGTGACTAGTGAGAATCAATTGAATCTCCAACCATTGTCTGGAGGTCTGTTTTGATTCAAAGGTTTAATATTCAATTATATCTTCGCCTACCTTGTGACTTACTCCAATCCTGAAACTGTCTAGGGACTGCAGATTTCTGCCATCTTATTAAGAAAAAGAAAATTTTCTTGTTAGTTAATGACTCCAAAGCTTTTAGAAATGTTTATATTAAGAATAGGGTGCCAAGACTAACTACTATAACAAATGATAGATCTATTGTTCTTATAAACAGAAGAATGCAAGGGATTTATCAACTCTGTGTTAGGAACTAGATAATAGGCCAAATGTATATAGAAAAGTTTTATTATTTCTTGGTCACAGATAATTATTTCCTGAATGTTAAGCCTGTGTGTGACAAGTATAGACTGAGATTTCAGAAAGAGTGAATGGTTTTTTTGGCCTCTAGGAGAAAGTAAATAATTTTTATATGGAAGTTAATGCCGGGAGTCAAAGAAACCTAGAAGTTCTCCGTCATTGTTGTTCCTGAGTGGTGAGCTCATTTCACATACTGAAGTAGTAGTTGGCTCTGTGATTTGTTTTAAACAAATAAGTATGGAATAATTGAGCTCATGTACCTTCTCTGATTGCTACTTTTGATGCCAGTGATGATCCTTTGGCCCCACAGATGTGTGGACATAAGTCTGTCATGTGACGATGCCATAAAGAGAAAACAAATTTCCTATCAGATACACTGAAAGCCCAATCTACTGCAGTCACATGACTAAGCTGTAAATTCACATCCCAGGTAATCTTTAAGCAACTGTAGCCAAAACCTGTTTTAAATGTTCACCCCTCAACAAGATGAATCAGTAATTGTAGATAACCATCACTACTGGAACATGTTTTTGGTTTGTTAGGTTTTAGGCTTTAGTTCATGGCTCATGTTTAAAGTAATTTGATAAGTGTTTAATAAATTGGTGATAATTCTTAGAAATAATAAAATGGATATCAGCATGGCTGATATATGAAAAACACTCCAAAGCAAAATTAAAAAGGCACAAAAGATACGAGAACTTGAGTTAACTGCAGAATATAATTGGAGCAGAGCACCAGTCAATGAGCAGAGAAAAAGGTACATCCTTCACAGTAAAGTCCAATGCTAAAACATGCAGTTTTTACCTTAAGTTCTTACAAATACAGTAGATTTGGCAAGATGAATAGTTCTACTTAAAGGTAACAAATTATTAAAGAGAAAGATTATAACAAAGAAAATGTTCTCTTTGTGGCCTTAGAGGTCAGTATACAGAGTGAGGTTAAGAAAAAGTGAGAAAAACACTCTATGGATGATATTGAGTAAATTTGACTTGCTATGATGTCATATCTCTCCAATTTACATGAGCTCTATATTTTAACATTTTCAAGGAATGGATTAAATCATATGTGTTTGTGTACAGTGTGACACACTCAAAATGTAGTATGATATTGAATTCCAAAATTCATATTTAAAAACAAAAAGAAAAAACAGAAAATTAGGGCTATGGTCTCCTCTCTCTAATAAAATATGGAATTCTAATTTGAATCTAAAATTATTACATTTTGCCTTATCATATATTATATTATTACACAGAAACACAAATGTTTAATCTTTTTCTTGGAAGATGTTGACATGTAGATATTGAATAAAATAAGAAAGCAAATAGCAGAGTTCAGTCAACTTACTGAACACAATGATAGAAAATATTTGGTTACATTTATTTTAATTTTTCAAGACAGGGTTTCTCTGTGTAACTGCCCTGGCTCTCCTGGAAATTACTCTGTAGGCCAGACTTGCTTTGAACTCATTTGCCTCTGCCTCTGCCTCCCAAAAGCTTGAATTAAAGGCTAGTCCCACCATCAACTGGTTTATTTATATTTATATAAATATATATATTAAAGAGAAAAAAACTTATAACACAGTAAAAGTTTTCAGTAATTCTAGTAATACATTGCAGAGGGTAAATTTGCTGTTCTACTAGAATTAACTTCTAAAGATCTATTGTATAGTAGAGTGCCTATGGCAAACAACATTGAAAATTTCAAAATTAGTTGAGAGACCATGTAATCTTGTCACCAAAAATAAATAAAATATATTTTTTAATTATTTAGATTGTTAATCAATTAAGCTTTCAAAAGGCAAGACACCCTTCACAGGTGACAACCCCACCTATGATTCTGACTGTGGAATGACAGAATGAACGATTGAGTATTTATTTATTTTTTTCATAATCCTAATATCTATGCCATATCATATTGTGATTTATTTTGTTTCTTCAGAGTATTTTCCCTTGCATTTTTATTCAGGGTGCTTTGTAAGATTTTGTTGAGATCCAGATAACAGAAGACTATGTCAGTGAAACTTTGCATTAACTTTTACTCTCCTCTTGCTAAAAATTGTTCTGTGCTTAAGGCTTGCTTCCTCCTCTGTTGTTCTTGTTTATCTTCCCGTGGCATTGACTTCTTTTAGCCCCCCTCCTCAGAGGTGTTCTGCACACGTCAGAACGATTGAGTATTTATACACTCATAAGACTCAATACATATTGTTTTTCTTTATTATTGTACCTCACAAAAACTGTTAAAAAGAAAAGTTAGTACTTTCTAACAAGCCTAATTATTTATCACTGAGAAAAAGATAAAAGTGATATATACTCCACAGTCTTGGTTCTTTCTCAAAGTCCTTTGCCTTTTCAGTTTTACAAACATCGTTTCCACACAGACTAAGTCAGCAAGCTGCCTCTTCTTTCCTTATCATTATTCAGCATTGGACCTCTCTCCTGTTTCTACATCCTTCTCTTCCAGTTCACTTATTTGAAACCCTGAGCACTCTTGAGTCCCATATAAATTCAATTTCCTCTCAATTATCTTCAAAATAAACATGTTGGTTCCTTTGTTTGTCCAAGTATTTATAGTACTTGGATATAAAATTAAGAGGAATTAAGAAAATAAAATTATGTTAGTAACAATGAAAAATGAATTGAAATAATATATATGTTTAAATTATAGCTTGAAATAGTTAGATTCCTTTAACAGTTCTTTCAAGGGTCCAGAATGGCTGGGGAGGAAAAGAGTGAAGAAACAGTATAAAAAATAAAATAAAATGCACTGTGAGTTAAAAACTTTTCGCCTTTAGTTGAGTTATTTAAACATTTTGTCACAGAAACAATAGAAGGAACTAAGACAACTCAGAAGGGAACATAAATCTTAGAGACATTCCCAGAGTCACTACTCAGAACTCTAGAGTCCTGTTTCTTGCTAATACTAAACAATTTTCAAACTATAATCCAGAAAATGTTTAATCCCATAGTTGCATGGCAGTTGTCATTCAGGAAAAGGTGTTCATTTAGGAAGCAATAAAGTATGGTGCCTGGAAACAAAAGTAAAACATGAAAATATGTGATTAAAGACACACATATGACATTTAGCACTCAATTATACGGTGTTTTGAGACAACAAACAATCCCCAGAGGCTTGTTGCTTTGTGAAGATGAGTGTGAGATCCTGCCTGTGCAATCAGATGTGAAACACTTACCTGGTGTGTCTGTGTTCTTATTCAGCCCTAGATTAAGGCACGTGGTTGGATTGACTACTAAAATATGTTATTGGCTTGTGAATGGGGACTATGGCCCCTGGGTGGGAACATATACAATATAAAATGAAAAGACAGGTCATGGCAGGCATGAGGGGCTTCGAGTTTTAAGAAAGTGGTGAAAGAAAAATAGCAAAAGAGAGAGAAAGAGAACAGCCCATGTTGTAGAGTTCAGTCTGAAACTCCCACAGATAATTAAGAAAGATGCTTGGAAGAGAAAGTGTCTCCTAATAGACAGTGCTATAGGGAAGTCAGGCACACCAAGACCATAGACATAGTATGTTGATCTAAGCATATTTAGGTGCTAGATGCCCTCATGAGAACCCTCACATTTGTCTATGGTATTGAGGCCATGAGTTAAACTTTGAGTGAGTGACTAACCACAAGAATAGGTGATCATAGGCCATTAGTGTGTAATCCATAAAAATTGCTTTGTTTAAGTTACATATTATGCAGTCATACAGGTTTTCTTAGTGATGGGAAGGATCACACACTACCTGGAACTGGTGAAAGGATGGACTGAGTTACTAAGTCCCATCAGTTTTAGACTCTGGGTCACATATCAGAAGATTGTCGATACAAGTTTTCTCCAATTACTTTCTTTCTTCCTATATTCTAGCTCCCATCTTGACAAATGTTTGCATTCCTCTGGATGGCTTATCTTTTCTCACACTTTAGAATTTTTCTTCATATTTCAGTCTGGTTTTTCTTGTAATCACCATTTTTTTGCATTATGAAATAAAATTCCTGAAGTAAATCGCCCCACCTCAGCCCAATCATCAGTCATTCATCCCTCCCTCGCACCTCTTCCCTCCCATTCCTTCACTGCAGTATCTCTTCACATACTAACACATCCAGAGGATGAGAGATATCAATTATATTATCCTAAAATATAATTAAAATAAATATTTATTACAGGATTATAGGACTTTACTCCTATGACTGTGAAGATAAAACTCTTTATGTTATTTAATTTTATAAATGTACCTACAATTTGTTTTGAATAATTCAAGAAAAATGTACCTACATTTTATTTTTGGCTAATTCAAGAAGCAAATGAAATGATAAAAGATATATTAATTTTATATTAATTTCATATATCCTATTCTGCTGAAATTTTGTTCAGCAATACATTATTTACATTCTAGAAACTTGTTCTGAGGGAGAAGGAAACTAGCTTGCCTCGAGGCAGCATAATGCTGAAAATGAGTTGTGTAATTTGGCATTTAATATGTCTGCTATTCTTAGTAGTCTATACTTGTTCACCTTCTTATTGCCAACCTTCTTCTGTTACAATTAGACTCATAATAACATCCAAATCACAAGAAGGTTGGGCAACTTAAATGAGAATAACCTGACACCATCAAGCTCTGAATTAGCATTGAAAATGGAGCACTACCATTACAAAATGGAGTTTACACAGAGACATAATGACATTTTATTATCGTGAAACATGAATCATGTATTCAAAATATGTGATAATAGAGAAAAGATCTAAATTACCAGCTAATAACCAATTACTCACTAAAGAAATAATGCTTATAATAAGGAACGCGGTGATAACCCAAATCATAAAGGTATGCCAGACATATGTTTTGTTATCAACATAGAAAATTTTTTTGAAAATGAAGTCACTGATGAAAAAGCAAAATGTACTCCCTATGAATTGAGTCTTTTAATGATAGCATTTCCCCTGTGAGGTTTGAAGTATTGCCATCCAGCTCTCTGGCTTGTCAGGCCTCATGGTCACTTTCATTTTCCTGCAAAGGTGCTAGAGACATGACAGGAGCTGTGTCTTCAGGTCATCCTGTATCCACTCACCGTTTTAGTTGTAGAAAGTTTTGTCATTATGGGATAGATCTTCTTTAGAGACTGACATTTTCCTCCTTACGCAGTTATGCCAAGTCAGAATTCCTCTGATGTCTTTTCAGTCATTTATCTGTAAGATGCTTAATAATAAAGTTTGCTGCATTACTAGTAACAGTGGACGGTCTACAAGTTCATTTTCATGTCTCTCTGTCACTGCTTGTTACCAACATCATGGAATATGACAGCTGATTCTATTCTGTGCAGTTTCTTTCAGAAAGAGTGTCTTAAAATATAATTAAGAACTTGCCAATAGGGAATAAGACATGATAAATGTTCAGTATTCTGAAATGATCTTTTTCCCTACATCAATAAGCTATATACTTCACCTAAAGACAGCTATTCAACATTTCTTAATGACAGTGATTGCGGCATTTTGCTCACTATTCTACAGTCACTATAGCAATAAGAGCTTACAATTAACTTCAAAGAGACTAAATTCATGCCATTCTGCACTACACATGACACCCATACTAGCCAAATTGCATATGGGCAATTCAGACCTGAATGATTACACTAAATTTTGCAATTTAGTCAGCAGTTCTAATAAACAAAAGACTCAAATATCAAACAAGAATATCAAATTTGACAACATCTGCTGTAACAAGATATGGCGATGTGAAGGTATCAAGGACCCAAGTAAAACAGAGATTAAAAAAAAAATACAGAACAACTTACTGACTGTTCTTGACAATCAAGGAGAGTTGACTATCTTTAATAGGTCAGGGAGCTACATGGCTGCCCTTTATCTTCTGTGGAAATGCAGTATTATAGATATCATTACCTTCATGACAAACAAGCTATGTAAGAAGCCAAGGCAAGATCCCTGTATGATCTACCCACTGTCTTGTGAAGAACCAAAATAAAATTATAGGTTCTCGCAGTTGGAAGGAGACTGGCCACATTACTGTTGTGACAATTGCCTCTGAGCAGCTTTTATGTACTTTTTCATAATATTTGAATTTTCCAAACCTCAAGGGACTGAAAACTGATGTCGCAGGATTATCAGGGTCTTTGGAAGGAGATAAATCTGTATACTTAATACAGATTTTCCTGGCATGCAATGTTGAGATAGCTGTGTACAATCTCTGACTCCACATTCTCACAAAGGGAAAGAACTCAAACCAAAGACCATATTCACTGTTTTTCAAAAAGAAATAATTTTTCTTGTTTATTTCAGGTGTCCAATGCCTTGACTCTGAACCATTTCAGCATTATATGGTCATATGTATAAAATGATTTAAATTTACCTCATACAGTTAAAATCACATTACCCTCACAGCTAGCTGTGATTGGAAATTGGTTTTGCTCCTTTATTTTATTTTATTTTATTTTATTCCTCAACAGCTTGACGCATATAATGAATTTTTTTCTTGTTCACCCCATCAACCTCCCTCAGAATCTGTCCTTGTCATGCTAAACCTCTTCTTGTTCTGAGAAGTTCCATTCCTCCTTACTATTTCTTATGTGGTTGTGCACTCCTGGGTTTAATTAGGGTTGCCGACATGTGTATGGGAGAACATGAGAGGTTGTCATCGACTAGACTTAAAATATACTTCCTTTCTCTAACTTAGTAAAATACTTAAGAGCTAGTTTAACCTTAAGCAACAGAACACTGATTTGAGGCTGAAATTATTAAATTCTGACTCATAATGATTGTCTTTTTTTTTGTAATATTGGAATTTTCACTCAGGACACATGAACACTGATCATGCTAGAAGTAAAGAACCATTGATCTATGACCTTAGCTCAATCCCATTCAAGTGGTAATCTGGGCAGAGGAAAAGTCACAAATACGTTTATTCAACCTAAACAAACATTTGTTTTAGCAAGTAACCCTATTCAGTTTTAAAATGGCTTAGATTAGTCATGTGTGGTTTCAAATGCCTTTGATTCCTGCTCCCAGGAGGCAGGGGCAGGTAAATATTTGAGTTTCAGGCCAGCAAAAATACATAGTGAGACCCTGTCTGAAAAACTAACAACCAGTGGTTCGAAAAGAATATTCATTGCATTTGAAACTGTGCACCTTTCTACGGGTCACTCTTCCAGGTTGATAAGAAAGGGCTTTTTGCCGGGCAGTGGTTCCACACACCTTTAATCCCAGCACTCAGGAGGCAGAGGCAGGCGGATCTTCATGAGTTCAAGGCCAGCCTGGTCTATAAGAGCTAGTTCCAGGACAGGTTCCAAAGCTACAGAGAAACCCCGTCTCAAAAAAAAACCTAAATAAATAAATAAATAAAAATAAAATAATAATAATAATAATAAATACTGGCAAGCCGAATCCAGAAACACATCAAAAAATAACCCGCCATGATCAAGTTGACTTCATCTCAGAGATACGGGGATTGTTCAATATACAAAAATGTATCGATGTAATCCACCATATAAATCAACTGAAAGAAATAAATCATATGATCATCTCATTAGACGCTGAAAAAGCATTTTTTTTATTTATTTTTTCCATACATTGTTTTGTTTTATTTTTTCCATTCAAGAACATGATTAAAGAAATAAATTTTTTTCCTTTCTTCCCCTTCTCCCAGTCCCCTCCCACTACCCCTCACCCCTCCTCCCTCCCCCTTCTTCCTTGAAAGAGGGCATGGTGCCCTGCCCTGTTGGAAGTCCAAGGCCCATCCCCATCCCTCCTGGCCTAGGAAGGAGTGCATTCAAAAAGACTCGGTTCTCAAAAAGTTAATACATGCAGAAGAGATAGGTCCTGGTGTCATTGTTTGTGGGTTCTCCGTCTGCCAACTTTCGCCGCCACATTCAGAGAGTCTGGTTTGATCATATGCTCATTCAGTCCCAGTCCAGGTGGATTGGTGTGCTCCCATTA
>PVIU01020980.1:0-32664 GCA_004026605.1 Ondatra zibethicus | reverse complement strand
CCTGCTCCCAAATTTTTGTCTGATTCCATGTTTTTCTTTAGGTTCACCTTATTACTTAGTTTCTCTAGGATCCTGAACTATAGGCTTGTTGCCCTTTGTTTATGACTAGTATACACTTATGAGTGAGTACATACCATATTCATTTTTTTGGGTCTGGGTTACCTCACTCAGGATAATGTTTTCTAATTCTGTCCATTTGCATGTGAAATTCAAGATGTCATTATTTTTTACTGCTGAGTAGTTCTCTAATGTCTAGATGTGCCACACTTTCTTTATCTATTCTTCAGTTGAAGAGCATCTAGGTTGTTTCCAGGTTCTAGCAACAGCAATAAGACAACATAAGGAGATCAAGGGGATTCAAATTGGAAAGGAAGAAGTTAAACTTTCGTTATTTGCAGATGACATGATAGTGTATATAAGTGACCCCAAAAACTCTACCAGAGAACTCCTACAGCTGATAAATACCTTCAGTGAAGTGGCAGGATACAAGATCAACTCAAAAAAATCAGTAGCCCTCTTATACACAAAGGATAAAGAAGCTGAGAGGGAAATCAGAGAAACATTACCTTTCACAATAGCCACAAATCACATAAAATATCTTGTGGTAACACTAACAAAGGATGTGAAACACCTATTTGACAAGAACTTTATGTCTTTAAAGAAAGAAATTGAGGAAGATACCAGAAAATGGAAAGATCTCCTATGCTCCTGGATAGGAAGGATCAACATAGTAAAAATGGCAATCATACCGAAGGCAATCTATAGATTCAATGCAATCCCCATGAAAATCCCAACATAATTCTTCACAGACCTTGAAAGAATGATACTCAACTTCATATGGAAAAACAAGAAACCCAGGATAGCCAAAACAATCCTATACAACAAAGGAACTGCTGGAGGCATCACCATCCCTGACATCAAGCTCTATTACAGAGCTACAGTAATGAAAACAGCTTGGTATTGGCATAAAAACAGAGACGTTGACCAATGGATTAGAATTGAAGACCCGGATATTAATTCACACACCTATGATGAACACCTGATTTTTGACAAAGAAGCAAAAAAGATACATTGGAAAAAAGAAAGCATCTTCAACAAATGGTGCTGGCATAACTGGATGTCAACTTGTAGAAGAATGAAAATAGATCCATATCTGTCGCCATGCACAAAACTCAAGTCCAAATGGATTAAAGACCTCAATATAAAACCGACCACACTGAACCTGATAGAGGAGAAAGTGGGAAGCAACCTCCAATGCATGGGCACAGGAGACCACTTCCTAAATATAACCCCAGTATCACAGACAATAAGAGCATCAATAAATAAATGGGACCTCCTGAAACTGAGAAGCTTCTGTAAAGCAAAGGACACAGTCAGTAAGACAAAAAGGCAGCCTAATGAGTGGGAAAAAATCTTTACCAACCCCACATCAGACAAAGGACTGATCTCCAAAATATATAAAGAACTCAAGAAATTAGACATTAAAATTCTAAATAACCCAATTAAAAAGTGGTATACGGAACTGAACAGAGAATTCTTAACAGAAGAATTTCAAATGGCCAAAAGATACTTAAGGTCATGTTCAACTTCCTTAGCTATCAGGGAAATGCAAATCAAAACAACTTTGAGATCCCATCTTACATCTGTCAGAATGGCTAAGATCAAAAACACTAATGATAGCTTATGCTGGAGAGGATGTGGAGGAAGGGGAACTCTCATCCATTGCTGGTGGGAGTGCAAACTTGTGCAACCACTTTGGAATTCAGTGTGGCGGTTTCTCAGGAAACTGGGAATCAACCTACCTCAGGATCCAGCAGTTCCATTCTTAGGAATATAGCCAAAAGATGCCCAATCATACTACAAGAGCATTTGTTCAACCATGTTCATAGCAGCATTAGTTGTAATAGCCACCGTGCAGATCTTTCAAGCTACTCATCCAGTTAGCGAGGGTGATTTTAGTTAAAAGAGGTGAGACTCATCAGAAGGCATAGGTACCGCAGAGCTGCGGGTGCACCCCCTGCTCCTGGAGCTGGTATGTGCTCTAGAAGAGCTTCCTAGCTTGGGTTCCTTGCCTAGCACTCCTTGCTTCTGGCTGTTAAGCTGCACTCTGCCCTTAGAGGCCTCTGCCTGTCTGACAGAGACCAGATGAAGATCCAGGGTCATTCTGGAAGTGGAACAGTATGGAAGTTGGCACTTTCTCTTTTTAGAATTAATACGAACAGGTGTTTGAACTTTGCCCTCCAAGCATCACCTCAGCAGATCCCTGAGGTGGGTGTCTCTCACACTGGAAAACATTGTCCCCGAAAATGAGCTTACCTTCCTTGCTGAGCCTCAGGTTCCTTGGGAAGATGGGCATCAAACTATTTAATTGAGAAATGAGATAATTTAGGGTCTGGTATGTGAACGAAGGTTACTATAATCTCAGTTTCAATAGATCAATCTCTATTTAAAGTAAGCTTTTTAAAAGAAATTGATATGAGGGTCTCCAAATGTAGCCCAGGCTAGATGAACTGTTGGGCCTCTATCCTTAGCCCTGAGGTGCTATAGGAATGTGTGACCACACCTAGCTGAAAGCTGATTTCCACCTTTTCTTTGTGAGACAAGGTCTCACTAAGTTGAGCCGACTGGCCTTGAACTTCCTTTATAGCCCAAACAGACATTTGGTTTTATAATCCTGCTACCTCATCCTCCTGAGTAGCTGGTGTGATGGATTTATCTCATTGGACCTAGCTGTTTTTAAACTGAGTTTCATGATGGCTCATTTTTAACCCCCCCCTCTCTCTCTGTGTGTGTATGATGTACATGTATGCATACATTGTGTTTGTGAGTTCAGATGTGTGAAGGTCATAGGACACCCTTGGGTGTCTGTCCTCAGTTTCCACTTTGTTTTGAGATGCCACTTTTTGTTGTTGTTGTTGTTATTTGCTGCTTGTGTATGCCAGGCTAACTGGCTCATGAGCTTCCCGGGGATTCTCCTGTTTCTCCCTACTGCATACTACTTTGATTGGCTTTATGTGGGTTCTGGGGACTCCAACTCAGATCTTTGGCCTTGTACGGGAAGCACTTTGCCATTGAGATCATAGCTCATTTGAACTATTAGGGACCAGGGCATGGTACAGAGGAAACTGCATGCATACTTATCAGAACCATGAGAAAGCAGGAAGGGCATCCTTGTATATGCTCTTATAATCCTCTTTTCCATGGGTAAGTGGTGGCAGTAGGTTGCTACGCAGCGTCATCCTGAGCCGATCTATGACAAGAGAACGCAGTAACTGTGGAATGAAACACTGATCTAGGAGTGTTGCTACTTCGAGTTGCTGGATTAGTTTACTGGCTGGTTTAGTTGTCCTCCTGAGTGGTCTGTCTGGAGGACAGGCTGTGCTGAACTGGAAGTGCGGTGGGAGCTTAACCTCTCATAGAAATGGAAAGCCCTGTGATGCAGACCCATCCACCTACTGGCCTTTCTCCCCAGAAAAGTCACCTTAGTGTATTGAATTTATTTTGAACCATTTGCACCTTTTAGTTTTCTATTTAAAAAATATTTTCCAAAACCAAGGTTATTAAGATTTTTCTCTCTTGTTTTCTTAGATCCCCAAAATGGGAACTCAAAGTCTACAAAAAGAAATGACAAGGAAAAGGAAGTGCTAATTACCCTGATTTGATAAGTGCAGGATCTATGCATGAGTTGTAATATCACATTGTGCCCCATTAATGTGTATGACTATTACACATTAATAAAACATCACAAGCAAGCCCCAAAGAAAAAGGATGCAGTTTGGGTGTTCAAATTTATGTTTGCAATGCATATTTAGCTTGTTTAGCTTTTCCTGTATTTTATCATAACTCTTAAGTTGCTTGCTTTCCACTTAGGAGTTTCATCTAATTTTAACCATCTCTGTATTCATTCATTTATATGAAGTTGCAAATTGAAAAAAAGACAAGTTTTGATGTTGGTTTATATTGAGGTACACAAAGAAGACCCCAGAGTCTAAAGGGATTTTGTAACTTCTCTATGGGTAAATTAACTAATCTCTGGTTAGCTTGTGCCAAAATGCATTGGTACTTTGTCAACAAAAGAGCTTCCTCATCTGTTGCCTCTGCCTGTACCCAGTTTGATGGATAGTTTCTCTGGCCCTGAAAAGATAGTGTGACATGCTACAGCTGCGTATGAGCTCATTTGTTGGGGCAGCATTGCTTCTCATGTGGGCAATCTGAGACATTAGTTCAACCAGGGGAGCCCTCTGTTCCATGTGTCTTTACTTACATATGTTGTCATGAGTGATAGCCATCACTTCTGTAACATGGGAATTATAGTTCATATTTTGCACAACTGAGGTCCAAGAACTTTAATACCACAAGGTTAGTTATCTCTGGTCAGGTGAAGAGAGGCCCAAAGACTCAATGTTTCTTGTTTGTGGTCTTTGGTCTCTGCGCTTGGAGAAGTGATGCCACATACCCTGTGTATTGGGTAAGTGTTGTTAGGCCACTGTCGCTGTGTGGTTTCCCTTCTGAAGCCCCTGTTGGCCCTGACACCGAATTGTAGGCCACCCTGCCTGTGTCTGACCACGACCAGTACTTCGTGGTTTCTGTGCTATATAGGCTTCAGGTTAACCAAAATCAGGTTGCCTGTTATTTTAACTATTTGTAAGGGGGAAGTCCCGTTAATATGACTTTATTCGTCTTGCAGGGATGCTGGAGCTCAGACTTCTGTGACAGCTGACCCTAAGTTGCTCTTTTGGTTTCTTTTCCTTCCAGTGGAGGCCATAGTGGAGTTTGATTACCAGGCCCAGCACGATGATGAGCTGACGATCAGCGTGGGTGAGGTCATCACCAACATCAGGAAGGAGGATGGAGGCTGGTGGGAGGGGCAGATCAACGGCAGGAGAGGTTTGTTCCCTGACAACTTTGTAAGAGTGAGTACAAAGCCAAACCCTTTTTCCTGTTTCCTGTGTGGGCTTTGCGGACCAAAAGGCTGTGGGGGATGAGGGTCAAGTGTACAGGGCTCTTAGGGCTGTCAGGGGCAGCCTGATCTCCTGGGTGATGTCAAGGAGAGCATGTGTAATTTTGCTCTGTGCATGTAGGATATCATCTGTTTTAAAATGACATTTTAAGACCCAGGATGATCTTTTCCACAACTGGTTTATTACTTTTTTAGAAAATACTGAGGAAATATAAAGCCTGTGAAATTGTTTGGTCTAGATATTTGTTTATTTGCTTTAAGAATTTGAAAGATTATTCCCTTTTCCATTCCGTGTAACATGGAATTTGAAACTCAGTTTTGGCCATTTGCATTGGTAGCTTCCAGCTCAAATGCAGAATCTAAATGATGCTCTTTTCTGCTTTCTCCTCATAGATGTGCCTTTGTGATAGGAGCACCATTGCTTTCCTTTACCTCCTTGTGTCTATGCAGCATTGAATAAAACCTGTTTCATCAGGAAGATTTTGAAACCTGTGCCCATTGTCAAACTCACTTAGGGCTTAATTCCAAAAATATTTTTCTTTCCTGTTAATAAATGATGTATCCCAACCATTGTAAACAGCAGTGTGAATTTTGGGGTTAAGAAGAGGTTGCATGGAGGCTGTTCCTCATGGGAAATACTAACCAGGTCTAAAAGACCCAGTACCATAAGCTTCCTGTCCCATGCTGCAGAAGAAGTGATTGCCTTCCATAGGAAGAGCTTCATGTAGAATCCCGGGGCCTATAGCTGAATTCCCTGTGGTAGCAGACTGTATTCAGGAGTGTGTCTTGGCCGCATAGAACAGGATGTTTGAGAAATCTTGGACCCAGAGAATCGATTGTCTCCCTCAAAGGAGCTTCAAGGGCGGTGGGAAGGTGTTATGGTGGGGTGTTGGTGCTTGGGCCTCTACCTCTACCCCGTGGGGCTTTAAAATGACTAGGACTCTAGTTTAGTTTTTCCTCAGGGTCTTGCCTCCAAATGACCCTGACAGCCTCTCTTTTTTTTTTTTTTCGTTGCCTTTGGTGTTCAGAAAGCTGGGGGAATGGGACAGAGTTCAACTGGAAATACGCTGATAAACATTGCTTTGCTTTCTGTGGTAGGAATGTTGAGATCATGCTGGAATCAGGGGGCTTCCTCCCATTCTTAGGGTAGAAAAGCACAACTGGGCTTGCATTGATCGATTCTGTTGAGAGGTAACGCTTGTACCTTTCCAGACAAAACTTCCCACTTTGGAAAAGGAGTGATCTTGAAGTTAGGCCAAAGTTGAATGTGAAAGGAGAGGTTTCCCAAGGGAGAGGGCAGCGGTTGGGGTGAAGGTGAAGGAGTAAGAGAGAAGGGTATGGCAAAGAGAGTGAGCCTTGGGAAAGGGAGGAGTGTGAGGAAGAGGTGGGGCATGGATAAGAGGAGGAGCATGGGAAGAAGAGACTGCAGTGTGAGCTTCAAGTGTGGAGGGCTCGTTCTGTTCTGAAAGTGTTTAATGTGTCTCTGTTGGCCTAGTGCCCTGGCACTTCCAATCTCAGATTCATAGAACTGAATTGGAAGGCATGGGGTATACCTATAGAATTGGTTTGGGGCTCACTCTTGATGTGCTCCGAGGGTTTATGGAAGGCAGATGGGAAACAGGGCAGCAATTATCCAGAGTCTCGTTGGCAGTGCTGCTGGCCTCGAGAACAGAAGGTGCTTTCCCTGTGAGAGAGTCATACAGGCCTTTTGCCAGGGCATCCTTCATTGACTGGTCTTGCTGCCTTGGCTTAGACTTGGGGATACTCAACTGCATGTAAGGGGCTCTGGCTCCAGGGTGTGCTAGGGTGAGACAGCAGGGAGGAGGATCACAGAGGTCTGGGACTATTCCTTAGGCTCCTACCTGTGGGGTGGCTTGGGCTGCCTGTATCCCTTACCAGAGAAGCGGCTGCTCCCATCTGGTCCTCCCATCTATGCCTTCTGGGGGCTTTGTCCTTAGCCCTTTGGTACTGTGTTAAGTTTTTTCTATAGGTCCTGTTTGAAAAAGATCTGGCCCCAGGTTGACCTGAGCCTGCTGTTTTCTTTTGCAAGCCCACCCCCTCATTGTCTGCTCTGAGGATTAAATGGCAGGCACAGTACTAGCAATCACTGAGCACAGTGGCAGCCGTCTAGCAAGTTTGCCTTTGGTCCTGTTACCCTGTAAAGGAATGACCCTCTCCCCTTGTTCTTCCTAATCAGTTGTCCTATAACCTAGGCTTGAGCCCTTGTTCGGAGAGAAGTCACATTCTCGGGAGGTGCTTGACCCATCATGGTGGATAAAGTAGAAGTGTCTAGGGACAGCACTGCTTGTGGCTGTCACAATCTAGGGAAACTTCGATTCTTTCAGATGGCTGAGTTTTTTTTTCAAGTCTTCACCCTTGGGCTTATTATTGAAAACTCAGTAGGTGAATACAACGGAGTTTAACAACAATCAAAGCTCCCACAGCGAATTTTAAAAAGAAAATGTGTTTTTAAGCAATAACAATCATATTGGCATACATCTGCCAGTTTTGAATATTTCATTTAGCTTAAGAATTAATTTGTCTTGGATTGAATTAAGTAATTTTGTGGAGTCCCATCATTTGTGTGTGTGCCTCTGTTGATGCTATCAGAGAGCCGCCTTAAGTGTGTTTTCTCAGCTCATTTATCAAATCCCTAGTGCCCATTTGAACCCACTCTCCTAAAGTGATGGCATTCAGTGGTCACCTTCACCTCGCTGTGTCAGTCTTTCAAACAAGAATCTCTGCCATCCTCTTGGTGTGCTGTATCCTTACCCATCCCATTATTAAGAACAGCCTGTCCTTCGCCAGTTCTCAGTATTTTTTAAATTTTGTCCCACTTTTATTAATTTGGTTTTATTCATTTACATTAAATATTTTAGAAGAATCTTTTCAAATCCTTCTTCTCTTTTTCCTCTCTTTCCCCACCTTTTCTTCTTATGATCTCTTTTATTGCTTGAGAATTTCATACAAGATATGATATTTGGATCAAATCAGCACTCCCATCTCCCCCCCATCAATTCCTTCCCTAGCTACTTCATAGGTGTTCTCTCTCTTTCTCTCTCTCTCTCTCTCTCTCTCTCTCTCTCTCTCTCTCTCTCTCTCTCTTTGCTTTCTTGAGACAGAGTTCACTGTGTAGCCTTGGCTGTCCTGGAACTTGCTCTGTAGCCTTGAACTCACAGAGATCCATCTGCCTCTGGCTCCACCTCCCAAGTGCTGGTATTAAAGGCATGTGCCACCACTGCCCAGCTGTTTGTGAAGATTATGGAATCCGTTTACCACTGCTGGCATGATCCTCAGGACAAAATCCCTGAAGAGAACCTACTCTACTTCCTTCAGCAGCCATCGCTGGCCAATATGTTAAATAGGGGTGGGAGTTAATGAGCCCAACCCCATCCATGCTGGGTATTCAGATTCCCTTGATCTTGTACATGCAGTCATGGCTACTTTGAGTTCTTGTGTATAATGGTGTTGTCATGTCTGGCAAATATTGTTTTGGTTCAGGTGTCCACTACCGCTGGATCTTATAGTCTCTCTGCCCCCTCTTCCATAAGGATCCCTAAGCCTTGGGGGTAGGGAATGTGATAGTAGATGTCCCATTGAGGGCCGAGCACTCTAGCCCCTTACCATACTCTGCATGTTGATCAGTTCTGGGTCTCTGTATAAATCACCACACACTGACTGCTTTAGAATATGTTTTTTTTTATTTTGTCTCTCTTCAAAAATTTTTAATTCACTTTACAGATAAAATTTACATAGACTAAAATGCATGTCACTAGCATGCATTATGATTTTGGCTTTTACATAAGAATGTACCTCTATAGCCACTGTCTGTAGCAATACTATTTCTACCATCTCCCACCCCACAAAGTTCTCTTGCTTTCTCCTAGACATTCCCCCCAACCTAGATACTCAGTTTGTTGTGATGAATTAGTATTCCCATACCTGAACTGTCATGTAAGTAGGGCTGTAGGAACACTTGCTAGTTTACATGTCTTTTTTATGTCACAAAATTATTGCCTGTATCAACACTTAACTCTTGGCATATAGAATTGCACAGAAATGAATATATCATAACTTTTCAATCCATTTTGTTGTTGTTGTTGCTGTTGATTAATAGCTATTTGAGTTGCTTCATTTGGGGATTTTTGTGACATTCTTGTGTGTATTCTATGGACACACGTACACATTTCATATGTATATTATGTACTTGTAGGAGTGGAAATGCCAATATGATTTCAATCAGTAGGTTTTTTTTTTTCTCTTTAAAGAAAGCCCTGGCAGCTGAAGGTTGGTGGCACATGCCTTTAATCCCAGTACTTGGGATACAGAGGCAGGTGAATCTCTGTGAGTTCAAGGCCAGCCTGGTCTACAGAGCGAGTTCCCGAATGACCAGGGCTACACAGAGAAACCCTGTCTCAAAAAGCAAAACCAAAACAAAGCCAAAAAGAAAGGTGGGGCATCCATGAGGAAGGGGTGATGCATATACTTTGAGCCTCTTGTCTGCAGCATGCAATGCTCAGTGAACGAACTGCCCTGAATCTTGGTGAGTCTGACTAGTAAGGAGACCCGAAGCACAGAGCTCAGTCTCTTGGAGCAGATTTGATTGGTGGGGCCAGGAACTATCAAAGACTAATCCTCATATTATTAAAAATATGCACATAGAGAGCATGTTCTAAGCTTTGTTGAACTCATTTAATGAGGAAACCTGTGGAGTAACAAAACTCGATTTACTGAGGATATGAGGAACTGATTAAAAAATCGGTGGAATATTCAAATAAGATTATAAAGTGAGACTGAAAACTGGCTCATGTGTTGGACAATAAAACCCTGACCTTTGGAGCTATCATCTCTACCAGAGGAGAAAAAAGAGAGCTGTGTACCATACAATGTTTTCTATGAGTTATTCTCTGACTTTTGTAGAGCTGTAAAAATGTCCTAAAAGAGTATTAGTCCAATTTATATTTCCAGAGAGGCAGATGTCTCTCCTGGGGTCTCCCTTCAGAAAATGCATTAACATAACACTAAAAGGTCCCATGATCATGACCATGGGCTTTTTTGTTTTGTATTGGCCTAATTTCCAGGTTTGGGTATTGTTTTCTGGAATTGACCATGAAAGATCATAGCATGGTGTACAATATTAGGAAAAACGAGGGTGAATCGTCATAATCATTTAATCGAGAAATCTATATTCTTTCTGAGACCTCAAACTACCACATAAAACAGAGGGCATCTACTATCACAGGTAGATGTGGACTCTTCCTTTGGATTTAATTAAATCATTTAAAAACCTTACGCTGATATGCACACAACATTGTGCTCTGATCGTGTTTGGTGCATCTTGGTGTGGACTCCCAGGTTACATATAGGAAAGCAAAGCAGGCCTGAGGCCTGAGACATTTTGTAATTCACAAGCAGAAAGCAGGAAGCTGCGGTAGGGGTTAAAAGAATATGGTTGTTGATCTTGAAATACATCTGATACCGTCTGTGAGGAAGTGAGCTGTTTTCTCGGCCTGGCTCTGTGTGCCTTCCATGGAAGTAGCTGTACGTGCCGCCTGCTCTGTTGTTGCTAACTGAAGTGTGTGTACTTGCAGTTTGCGTCCTGTGCCTGCTAAGAATAACAGGTCTCAGCTCGACTGCCCATCCCCTTAGTTCTCCCTCGCCGGGTGTCTGAAATCTGTCGTTGGCATATTTGGAGCCTTCTTTTTTGTATTTGTGTAAAGATTGGCCAATGTAGTCCCTAAATGCGGCAAAAAGCCAACTTCTACACACTCGTATCACTTGGAGAGAAAGCTCAGAGTTTTTCTGCTGTTCTTGGTTTAGGAAAGGAGCAGGAATCGACTTCAACAAGTGGCATGAAGTAGACATTCCCACATTGTTCTTTTATACTGAGCATCATTCTTGGATTTCCCTTTAGAAAATTTTTGCTTTTCTTTGCACATCCAACCCGAAGGCTAATTTATTTTGTGATTTATGGCAATGTTTTTTTTTTTTTTTTTTTTTTTTTTTTTTTTTTTTTTTTTTTTTTTTTTTTTTTTTTTTTTTTTTTTTTTTTTTTTTTTTTTTTTTTTTTTTTTTTTTTTTTTTTTGGTTTTTCGAGACAGGGTTTCTCTGTAGCTTTGGAGCCTCTCCTGGAACTAGCTCTTGTAGACCAGGTTGGCCTCGAACTCACAAAGATCCACTTGCCTCTGCCTCCCAAGTGCTGGGATTAAAGGCGGCGCCACCACTGCCCGGCCCGGCAATGGTTATTTTCAAGATCCCTGTTGCTTTTCAAAAAGTAGCAGGGGATGCTGCTGGTGTGTTCCTTTCTGGGCAGAGCATCTTCTTTCTTTTATTTTCAGTACTGAGGATGGAATCCAGTCTTACTCATGCCAGGCAAGCAGTCTGTCACTGGGCTCAGGAGCCAGCCCTGCAAATGGTTTTTTTTCGCTCCCATTTCACAGTGAAGTGCCTGCTCTTCCTGTGCATTCTTTCATGATGTCATGAAGTTGTGCCATCCCTGTGACACAGGTACTGCTTTGATTTAGAAAAAACTGCTCAGAAAAGTCGACAAGACGTATCGACATTAAGGGACTTACCCGCAGCTGCAGGAACTCGTAGGGAACAGAGAGAACTCTGGATTCCAGGCAGCTGGCTTGAGAACCTGGGCCTCCAATCTGATAGCATTGTCTAGATGGCGGATGCTATTCCACTCTGCCTCTTTACCACTTGCTGCATTATGCTTTCTCCAGATGTCTTCCCAAAAGGAATCAAATCAGATAGCAAACCTTAAAAAAAGCAGCCTTGGCCTTGTGTAGTGGTGCCTGATTTTAATCTCAGAATTTAAGAAGCAGAGGCTGGTGAGTCTGTGAGTTCGAGGCCAGCCTAGTCTACATAGTAAGTTCCAGGACAGCCTGGATTACGCCATGAGACCCTGCAGAGACAAGGCAGTGTTCATCTACTCACAGGCTTGTACTATTTTTCCTGCAAATTCCAAAGTAAGGCAATTAGGGGAAACATTTCATTTTTATCAATTAGCACACATTTAGGCTTGTCATTTTTCAGCACTTAGGATATGCCCTTCATTAGGAGTGTGACTGTTGTTTTCCATCCTCAGGACCCTTTAACAGCAGGCAATTCCAACTCAAATTATCTTTTCACCATTGAACACATAGTTCGTTCTCAGAAAAATTCCTGAGTCCAACAAGGGGACCTGCCGGTGTAACTTTTCTCACGATGGCATCTGCGTAGGGTCTGGAATGATTAAGGACACTTGTGTGATGTGTAAGGTAAGGGCCCATGTCATTTGAAATCTCAGGCTTTACTGGTTACAGTACAGGAAGTGGGTACATCTTGTGACCCGGGGAGAGCTGTGACCTTAGCAAACTGTAGTTGATTGTGTTTAATAGAATCTTATTTCCTTAATGGCAAGATTATCAAATTCTAGCTTCGAAAGGAACTTTTAGACCGTGTGCTTTAACCACCAGCTTTCTAACAGCTCACAATCTAAACTGCCTAGGACCTTACTGTGATTGTTACTGGACAGTGAAGCTTCTGAGTGTGGGGCCCCAGCCGAGGACTCTAACCAGCAGTCTATTGCTTGGATGTGCTCCAGGGGTGTTGCCTTGTCAGAATTTTGGGGTAGACAGAGGAGTTGGAATAAGAGACTTCTAATAGTTTTCAAAAGGTTTCCTACCAGGCTACATAGTGGTTCACATTGGTAATCCCCGAACTAGGGAGGTGGAGGCAGAAGGATTAGGAGTTCTAGATCATCCTCCACTATGTAGTGAGTTGGAGTTCAAGGCCGGCTTGGGCTACATGGGGCCTGTCTCAAAACAAAACAGCTCAGATGAATCTAGTACTTAGTAAAGCTTGGTTATTTATTTTATTCTGTAGCACTGATAGGGCAGCACCAGCATTTATATCTATATCTTTTCTCAAGAACATGGATTGGTAGCTGGTGACTTAGATTTGTAAGTATTATAATGTTTCTAAAGTATCCTCATTATATAGATATACATAAACATAAAATATATATTATACATTATAAAGTAGCTTTATGAGTGGTTGGTATAGTCATGCCGATATTTTCAAAAAAAGCCTACACTACATACAGAACATAGCAATATGTAAATCAATTCATTCTCCTTTTAAGTCCGTAGAATGAATCCAATCAAATGGTAGAATCTCTGAATGAAATCCTTATTTTCTTCTACTCCTTACTCAGGAATAGTAAGATAAGCAGATATCTAGAAATGACCCCCCAAGACTCTCCCCTACATCCTGACAACCTGTGACCGGGAAATGTGATCACTTGTGATTGCGTTACTCTGAGCGGCACTGCTACCCTGACATGGGAGGTTATCAGCTGGCCCTAATTTAGCATATGAACCTTTAAGAACTGAGCACTTCCTCATGCGTACGTGACAGGGAGGAAGTCAGACGCCACTGAAGAAGGGGGTGACAACAGCCTGTGGGAGCAGGACCAGACTTTAGTCACAGAAGAAATTAAAGCTTCAGACTTTCAGTCATAGAAACTTGATTCTACCAAAAACCCAAGTGAGTTTGGCAATGCATTCCTCAAGCCTCCAGATAAAAGTTTAGCCTGGTTGGCACCTTAAAATGGCTGTGTGCAACCCAAAGTTGGGCCTAGTAGTATTTCTGACTGCAGAAATTCCAGAGAACAAGTGGATGTTGCTAGAAAATGGCTAGCAATTGCTCTGAGGGGAGGTTCTCTGACTCTTGCCACTGGCTGACACGGAAAACCTGTGGCCGCCCTCAGGTTTCTAGAACTATACAATACATTGTTATAAGTGTCACCACGCCATCATTGGGTCTCTAGAATTTATTTTGTACCAGACCGCCTTTGATCAGGAACTCCTTGGTTGTTCGGTTGTCTGGGCCTGATGGCATCACAGCGCTACCTATACTACCTACTAGTCTGCCCTTTTGTTTCTGAAGATGAAAGGCCTCTGATACTTCTAACTCCACTGCAGCTTCTGACTGCTGACAGCACCCAACTGACAAACACCAAGAAATGTTCCAGTGTCTCAGAGTGCCTTAATATTTGCATTAGTAGCTAGTGTATGTTAACTGACTAATGTAAACCAAGCATCATTCAAGTTGCTCTATGTCACAAATCAAAGAAGTGACAGGAAAGAGAAGCAGCCTTCTCATCGCTGGACACAAATTATCTAGATATGTGTCATTTGATTTCTGAGTGTTTCTCCACTTTTCTCGTATCTTTTGGCTGTTGACTTTCAGGCTGATTATATTATGACCAGAGAATATACTCTGTATGATTTCAAGTCCTTTAAATAGGTTGGGGTTAGCTTCCTATTATTATTATGATGATGATGATTCAAGGTAAGATCTATAAATACTTAAAAGGGATATGTGCTATGGCTATATAAGGTAGAGTAGTCTATAAAATCTATCTGGAACCTTTTGGTTGGTCCTGTTGTTAGTTCTGGATCTATACTGCTTTCTCACACAGTAGTTCTATCAAGTACTGAGAAAAGTGATACTAAAGTTTCTATCTGTAATTGTAGACTGTCGTTCATTCCATCCTGTCTGAATATGCTCCTTGGCTTATTTCCTAATAAGCACTTCATAAATTGAAATTATTATAAGTCAAAAGTACATTTAATATACTTGACTTATAAAACACCAATAACCGAGGGCACCAACGAATAGCAATTGTTTATCCTCTTGATCACGTGTCTGACTGGGAGCGGTGGCTTACTGCCACCACTCAGCCTTGTGACAGAGTATTCTGCTGCGTGGCACTCAGCCAAAGATCAAACTCCAAGATCTGAAATACACTTTCAGCTGAATTCCTATTGTTTTCTTTTTTTTTCCTTTCTTTTCGATTTTTATTTTTGTTGTTTGTTTTTTTCAAAGCAGGGTTTCTCTGTGTAACAGCCCTGGCTGTCCTGGAACTATCTCTGTAGACCAGGTTGGCCTCAAATTCACAGAGATCCACCTGCCTCTGCCTCCTTAGTGCTGGGACTAAACGCGGGCACCATAATGTTCAAAATTATAAGGTAAACCACCATTAATCAGGAGTCCATTGCATTCAGAAGCTCCATTTTTATTTTCAAAATTCATCTCTCTTTTGTCTTCTCTCCCTCTCTCCTCCCACCCCTCTCGTGGCCTGGCGCTTCTCTCCCTCATATCTACAATAAAATCTTTCCTCAACCATACCTTGGAGCTGTCAGATCCTCACTTTGTATACAGTCTCCCTCTTCTAACAGCTAACAGTTGCTAATAACTCCTCAGCTAGGGCTGGGACTCCGCACCCAGCCCCCGTCTCCATTGCTGGGTACTGTGCTCACACAAGTGCTATGAGTGTCTATGTGCAGTGGCCCGGCTGTGTCCAGAAGACACTGTCCCTGGAGTAATCCCCCACCTCTGGCTCACTCTTTCTACCCCTTCTTCGGCAGTGACTGCTGAGCTTTGGGGGGAGGGGTTCCTGTACATATGTTATATTATTAGCAATAAGTGATTAGGAGTCAGTTTCATGTTATGTCCATTTAGCAGAATTTAGCAGGTTCTCCCCCTAGAGCCTGTGGCATGTCTAGCCATGGAGTCTCCCCTAGAGCCTATGGCATGTCTAACCATGGGTTCTCGGCCTGACAATGGTGCCGATTATGGGTTTCATCTTATGGAACAGGACATAAATCCATCCAAAAAGTGGTTTGTTACTCCCATGCCAAGTCATTGCTGTAGTTTTTGGGGTTCACAGTTGGGTAAGGTGATTATTTTTCTCCTTCTAGCACAATGGAAGCTAGCCAGCTACTTCAGCTAGACCCGTTGTTTAGTGAGCTCCCTGGATCTTCTACAGTTCCCCATCACTGGCCAGCACTGGGCTAGAGATGCATGCTGACAAGCCTGGCTCTAACGTGGGTGCTGGGAATCTAGACTCAGGATGTCATGTTTGCTCAGCAAGCACATTACTCACTGAGCCATCTCCCCAGCCTACTGAACTCTGTTGTTTTATATGACAAAGAAAAGCCATTGTCACTCCAGTCTTTCTTTCCTTATAGGTAATATCTTACTTGCTTTTTCTTTGTCATTAATATTATGAGTTTGATTGTAAAATTCCTTGGCAAAATTTTCTTTGAGTTCATCCTGTTTAGATTCTACACAGTTTGTGATTCTAGAAGTTTTTGCCTTTTGCCAAATCTAGTGAGTTTTCATCCATTATTTGTTTGAATTACTCTTCCCATTTTCTTATTCTTCTGGAATATAAGGACCCAAACAGAATTTACGCTGTTGTCCCATGAATGTCTGAGGCTACTTTCTATCTGTTGTTCAGACTCGATACGTTTTACTGATGCATTGTCGAGTTCGTTGATTATTTCTGGCCCCATGCCTAATCAATTACTGAACTTATACACTAGGCTTTCAAATTTTACTTTTTTTCACTTCTATACTTCTATTTTTTTGCTGTTGTTTTCTAAATTTTCATTTGTAGTTGCTTGTTAAAGTATTTTTTGAGATAGGGTCTCATTGTGCACCCCTGGCTGTCCTGAAACTCACTATATAGAGCAGGCTGATCTGAAGACCAAAGATCCTCTTGTCTGTGTCCCAAGTGCTGGGATTCAATGTGTGTGCTACTACATTCAGTCAAGGTTTTTGTATGTTTGTTAGTTTGTTTATTTATTTTTGCTTTTTAGAGAAAGGGTTTCTCTGTGTAGCTTTAGAGCCTGTCCTTGAACACTCTCTGTAGACCAGGCTGGCCTCGAACTCACAGAGATCTGCCTGCATTTACCTCCCAAGTGCTGGGATTAAAGGAGTGCGCCATCACTGCCCGACTCAGTCAAGTATTCTTTAAAAACTTTAAGTTACATTTCTTTATGTGTATGTGCACATGTTGGGATGTTGCTTATGGAAGTTAAAAGGCAATTTTCAGGAGTCAGTTCTCTCATTCCACCATGTGGGAGTGGTGGATAATTTAATTAGCTTGATGCCAATAAGCATTTCATAACATATACATCAAATATTCATATTCTATTATATACATCAAATCTTCATATTCTACATCCTATATAGTTTTCACTTGTCACTCAATCATATATTAATAAAACTGGGAAAATAAGTGGTAAAAATTGTCTAGCCTTATCCATTTTAGTAAACAGTTGGGGGCTAGAGCAGGGCCACAACTAAAAATCAAAGCTGAGGCCCACCCTGGAGGTGCAAGCTATCCTTGTAGGACATGTAGGCAGACACATCGGCTGCCGAACTATCAAGCAAACTTTTGATTTCACTGTCATTTCTTAAGTCACAGGAGGATTTGAAATAACAGACATCCCAATCTACCCTCAAGCCTAGGAGTAAGGTTCATCATCTTTGTGTTGTTGAGGAAGATGAGAAGAGAGAGTATAAGGGAACTTCTGATGCAGCTGAAGATGTGGGTGTCTCTTTATTGGGGAGTCTCAACCTACACTCAGGACAAAGCCTGCTTCCCTGGCTCTCCCGCTCCCTGTCCCCTCCCCCACACCGTTTGTGGAATGAGGTGGATGAAGTCAGCCTGTTCCTTTTTCTTGGAGCTGCCTGTTTTGCTTATCAAAGGCATGGACATTTCTTTTATTGTCATACTTCCCTTCAATACCAAGTTTTTCTCCAGAAGACTGAGAGAGACAGAGAAGCGGTGGAGGGGCGGGGGCGTTTAATGTGCTTCTGGGAGTCTGAGCGCACAAAGCAAATGGGCTTGCCTGAGTTTGTAAGCTGAGAAGTTGTTCAAGCCAAACCACATCCTGCCTTGGGGTTCAGGAGGCAGGTGGTCCCAGATGGAGATGGGGGCCAGGCAACTGTGTGAACCCCAGGCATTTAGTGTGTGGGGACGACTTTGTCACCATGTCCCCTTCACACTGAGCTTTTCTTTTAAGGAGGCTGCCCACCTCACTGGTTACAGTAAGGGCTGTGGTGCTGGTCTGATTCCAGTTGCGGCTGTGCTGCAAAGCAGCTGCACACAGGCGGCTGTGCTGCAGCTCTTGAGGAAGTACTTCGCTGGCTGTAAACAACCCATGGTCAAGGGCTGAAATGGCAGATTGCAGCTTGCTCCCATCAGTATGGTGGGAGCCTCCCTAAACCCGGGTTGGTTCTTTTAAAAAAATATATACTATGGAAGAAAATACATTTTTTAAAAAAATCTTAATAATTCCTAAATGAACATCATTGTCATGGTTACACTAAAATATAATTGAAACCAATGAAGTGTTAAATGTGAGCATATTCTTAGCTGGGCTGTGAGTGTTTGGATGGTATTTCATTATCTTCAGTGTCATGGGGTTTAGTTTCTGACTGACCAGATATGGTTCATAGTAAAGAAGTGACATCCAGAATCAACATGGACAGACGGTGGGCAGAAGACGCATTGCCATTGTTTAAAACCATCAGCATTGTCAAGTGGTAGCTGCTAACCTTACGATCATGCTGTGTCGTATTGGAACTTCTATGGGCACACTGGGAAGGGAACCAGGTTGATGGTTGCTACTCTGTAATTGCTGTAGCCTGGCTCATGCTCACAATTCACTCTTTAATCATTTCCCTCAGCTGACAAGTCATGAGTGTGTGCACAGGTGTTTTTTTTTTACCAATATTTTTGGTTGTTATTAATTTTCAGGGGGGCAATGCTAGGGATGGGACTCTGAGCCTGGTTCATTGTAAGTACTGAACAACTGTCCTGCATCTCTAAGTCCTCTGTTCTGATATTGAAACTACAGTAATTGCCAGCTTGCGGGTAAGAAATACAGTTACAAATTGAAGTCCCCATTCCTTTGTGTTAAATGGGCGATTACATCAGGCTTTTGAGGCAGGTACTATGAACTCAGAACAATTTGAATGTGGAGGACATCAGCCTCCTGTGGTTTGAAACGTTGACAATCATTTTCTGCATGCATTCCTATTTCTTCCGGGGACTGCCCTGTTATTTGGTTCAAAATGTCACACTACAGCAGATCTCTTTAGTTCATATAATCCAGGCAATTATGGTGTGAGCTTCTGCTGCCAGTGGTAGTTAAAATCCATATACCCCACTCCTTTTTTAGCCTCTGACGCTTTCTTATTCAATTTAACTCATCCTTTTATTTTAAAACTTGAATTTGAATGGGTTCCATTAACAGATATTTTAAAGTAACAATCAAGCCTAGGGTGCTGCCAACTCAAAGCTGAACACAATCCCCAGCCCCCAAGCGAGATAGGAAATCCATTTTAGGCTGGTTGCAACTGCAGTGCAGAGATAGATACAGCTGATTTGTAAACAGCCCTTGTATCAGCATATCCCAGTCGACAAGTCACAGTGAAGTGTGTGATCTTGCTGGCTAAATGGCAGCCCTGATTGCAAGTCCATGTGGAGTGCATCTCCCAGGGCCACAAGGGATAATTAAAGCCACAGATCATCATTGGTAGATGATTACAGATTACCTCATTACAGACTGACTTAGGCCTGCCTTCATTCATTATACCGAAAGGTAAATGAGGATTCGGTGTACCCAAAACTATGTTCTTTTTTTTTTCTTTTTACTTGGAATATGCAAGCGGATATTAAACTCTAAACACAATTAAAAGTCATTTTCTTTTTAAAGAAATCCACCTTAGGGCCATGCTTGCCCTTCTTGACCTGTACCATCACTGAGTTTCTCTTAACCCTCTAACCTCTCCTTTATTTGTTCCGATGACAGGGATTGGTAGGTGATTCTTGCCATCCTTTTGTTACCCAGAGTGACTAGAATAGTCTTTGGTCGCAGAATGAATATGTTAAATAGTCTTCTGGTTTAATTGGATTTAATATGCCATGCTTAAAGCTAACTTGTAGGTTTGCAGTTATTAAATGCTCTACATTTTTATTGTTTGTATTGAGCTATATATTTATCTCCACTACTCCCCTCCTCTCTCCTCCCCTTCTACCCTCTCCCATGTTCCCCATGCTCCCAATTTACTCAGGAGATCTTGTCTTTTTCTACTTCCCATGCACTTTAGATCCATGTATGTCTCTCTTAGGGTCCTCATTGTTGTCTAGGTTCTCTGGGATTGTGAATTGTAGGCTGGTTTTCTTTGCTTTATGATTAAAAGACACTTAAGAGTGAGTAGATATGATATTTGTCTTTCTGGGTCTGGGTTTACCTCACTCAATATGATGTTTTCTGGATTCGTCTATTTGCCTGCAAATTTCAAGATGTCATTATTTTTCTGCTGTGTAGTACTCCATTGTCTAAATGTACCACATTTTCTTTATCCATTCCTCAGTCGAGGGGCATTTAGGTTGTTTCCAGGTTCTAGCTATTACAAACAAAGCTGCTATGAACATAGTTGAGCACATGTCCTTGTGGCACGATTGAGCATTCTTTGGATATATACCCAAAAGTGGAATTGCTGGGTCTTGAGGAAGGTTGTTTCCTAATTTTCTGAGAAATCGCCACACTGACATCCAAAGGGGCTGTACCAGTTTGCACTCCCACAAGCAATGCAGGAGTGTTCCCTTTATCCCACAACCTCTCCAGCATAAGTTGTCATCAGTGTTTTTGATCTTGGCCATTCTTACAGGTGTAAGATGGAATCTCAGAGTTGTTTTGATTTGCCTTTCTCTGATGACTAAGGATGTTAAGCATTTCCTTAAGTGTCTTTCAGCCATTTTAGATTCCTCTGTTGAGAGTTCTCTGTTTAGGTCTGTATTCCATTTTTTTATTGGATTTTTTGCTTTTTTTGATGATCACTTTCTTGAGTTCTTTGTATATTTTGGAGATCAGTCCTCTGTCCGATGTGGGGTTGGTGAAGATCTTTTCCCATTCTTTAGGCTGCCATTCTGTCTTGTTGACCGTGTCCTTTGCTTTACAGAAGCTTCTCAGTTTCAGGAGGTCCCATTTATTAATTGTTTCTCTCAGTGTCTGTGCTACTGGGGTTATATTTAGGAAGTGGTCGTCTGTGCCAATGCGTTGAAGTGTACTTCCCTCTTTCTCTTCTATGAGGTTCAGTGTGGTTGGTTTTAAAGTTGAGGTCGTTGATCCATTTGGACTTGAGTTTTCTGCATGGTGATAGATATAGGTCTATTTTCATTCTTCTATGTGTTGATGATATCCAGTTATGCCAGCACCATTTGTTGAATATGCTTTCTTTTTTCCATTTTATATTTTTTGCTTCTTTGTCAAAAATCAGGTGTTCATACGTGTGTGTATTGATATCTGGGTCTTTGATTCAGTTCCCTTGGTCCTCTTGTCTGTTTTTACGTCAATACCAGGCTGTTTTCAGTACTATAAATGTTCTACCTTTTAATAGCATGCAATTTATTTGCTATTTTCTAAGCTAGTGAATTATTTAGGTAAAAGGGAAAGTTCTTTCTTTGAGATAGGTCTTACCCAAGTGGTGTCACTTTCCTTCCATGTTATTACTGAGTACAGTGGATGAGGAATGTAGGGAAGAGGACTGGGTGACCTATAGGTTTATGCTACATAGCCACTAGGTCCTCTGTAACGAATGGATTGCAGTCTGGATCTGGTACTTGTGGCTGACCCAGGGTCTGCCTGCAGGTTCATTTTTAACTTTCGACTTTTATGGAGATTGACAATGATGTTTGGATATTGGCTCAAAGAAGAGTGAATTAGCATATGATATTTTCATATTATTGATTTTTCAACATGTGCATTTGAAAATAAAGTTATTCTTTCTGAGACATTAAGTTTTCTATTTCAACCTCTTTAATTTCTTTGATATTAAAATTTAATGGCATATTTGGACAATTTCTGCTTTTCAGAATAAGGTCTGAAGTGTTGCCGAGTGTAGGTTGTGGGGCCAGTGTGGTGGCTCAACAGGTCAAAAGTCTGCTGATGAGTTCAATCCCTAGGATCCACATGGCAGAAGCAGAGAACTAACTCCCTAAAGTTGTCCTCTGGACTACACATTCGTGCTATGGCATGCATTTACTTACACACACACCAATTTTTAAAATGTGCAGGTTATTTTTGACAGCTCAGGTGATCTTTGTAAATTATTGACTAGGACCCAAGTATTGTATTTATACTTCAGTCTGCCATGGCCACCCACACCACAATTTCACAGTATGAAATGTTGCAGAACTGCTAAACTATACAAAGGAATGACAATGTAGCCCACATCTAGCTATTTGCTGCCTGGTTTTATCAAATTGTTGCCACATTGTTGACACACTTTTGATTCTTTTAAAAATAAAGTAGTCTTACAGTTTCTGCCCAGATGTAGAGAGCTGCAAACATGTCCTTCCCACACTTCAGTGAAAATCAGACTGGTAATTAACAAGAGAACTGAGTTCACAGAGCACATGGCCATTTTACAATCTGGAGATGAGCAGATGAGACACAGGAGACCCTGAGCACTGGCGGCAGGGGCAGAAGCCACCCGATGCCGAGAAGTAGGTAGGAAGAGTAAGACAGAAAATCAGACAAATTGCCCGGGGCTGAGTGTGGGCTGGCTGCTTCTCCTGGGGGCAGCAGCTGGGGGAGGGGTTCTGCCCTCTCACAGACTTTCCTGCAGGAGCCTCGCCTGACTCAGGCATACTGGTGAAAGCCATGGAAAGCTCACTGTGCTGGCTCAGGAACCATAGAGAAATCAACTCAAACCCTGCTCCCTTAAGAAGAAAAAAAAAAACCAGGCTAATTACTTCAGAGGAAGAGCACAGGGCAAGGGTTCTGGTGAGATGTCACTGCAGCTGCTGGAAGGGAACTCTCCCAGCCCCCACCCCTTCCTCTAATCCTCCCCCCCTCCCCCCGCACGCAAGAAGAACTTTAAGGAGAGGTGGGCTGATGCTGGGGAGAGGGCCATTGCCTCTGGGGGATGGGCTGGGGCACTGTAGCTCCAGAGGAGGACCAAAATCAGCTGTAGAGGGTACCCAGGCCCACCATCCAGGCCAGATTCTGAGACCTAGAATATTTGAGAACTGCCTGCTTCATCTCACAAGCATGTCTCAAAACCCAGCGCCGTCTAACTTCTGTTTAGGTTAACACAACAGCCCACACTATAGGTGTGTTGACAACACGTACTGCCTTGCACAAAAGGCTTAACTTTCAACCTCAAATTTCAAGGTATGGCGAAGAAATAGAGTCTAAAGTATTGAAATTGTCACTTATAACAGAGCAGATCCAGTATAGCTGTTGGAGCTACTGAGCGCACACACATGCATTGCCTAGCTGTGTCCTCCAAGGGGCTCAGGTGCCAGGTGCTGTTTGGGACGCCAGTTTTAGAACAGGCATAACAAGGTCTGAGGTCTTAGCTGAAAGGCAGAAAGAGGGCAGAGAGCATAACTGCAGACAAGCAAAAGATAATTATAGTTGAAACCTGCGATGAGGAAATAGACGAGGGAAAAGTACCGAGTGGCTGGTGGAATGCGTGGCCTAGTTCAGCCGGCTCCTGCCAGCAGTCGGGAAGAGCTCGCCTCTCAGGGGATGTGATGTCAGACTACACAAGTGAGTGATGAAGAGGGACCCATCATTGATGGGAACCACCCCGGGGACAACAGCAAGCGTTGTAGTGAGGCCTGAACAAGGTTGGATTTCTCAGTATGACATGGGTGCTTTTGAAGACCAAGTGTCAGGAGCACAGTGCTGGCAAGAGCGACCTCAGTGCATTTGTGTCATTGTCCCGGCTAACCTAGGGAGGAAGATGTGGGTGGCTTTTTCTGTTTACTCACATCTCTTTCTTTGAATGCATATAGGAATTCCTCCTCTCTGCTCCTAGTTTCTGTGGAGGAGGGTGTATTCTACCTATGCCTTTCTCAGCTCTTCAGGACCTGGGAATGTGAACTTGCTGTTGGGGTAGAAACAGTCTACAACTGTAGTGCCTCTTTTCCTAATTGCAAAGAATTCACATGGCTTCAGCCATCAATCCTTGCAGCTGTCCCCTGCCCTGGGTAGTGGTTATCCTTACATTGCGGGTAGGGGCTGAAGCCTGAAGGGTTACCTGGCTTGACAGAGACTGGAATTCTGTTGGGGATCCACCTTAGTATTTGAAGTCTGCTAGCTTAACCTCCCAGGATTGAACTGGAAGGCCTGTGGAGAAGGTTGGGCATTTAAAAATAGATTTTGCCAGGTTGTGGCGGCACACGCCTTTAATTGCAGCATTTGGGAGGTAGAGGCAGGTGGATCTTTGTGAGTTTGATGCCAGCTTGGTCTACAGAGTGAGTTCCAGCATAGTCTAGACTACACAGGAAAACACTGTCTTGATAAACAAAAAAATTTAGTTTTAATTATTTCTGTATGTGTGCATGCAAGTGCAGGTGACCATGGACTCTAGAAAAGAGCAGTGGATTCTCTCGAGCTGGAGTTACAGGTGGTTGCAAACCTCCTGCCTTGGGTGCGAACCTCCTGCCTTGGGTGCTAGGACCTAAATTTGGGTTCCTCACAGTAGCAGTATATGCTTTTAACCTTTGAGCCATCTTTCCAGCTCCTACCCCTTTTTGAGATAGAGTCTCAAATGATGCATGTTGAGCCTGTTATGGAGCGAGCCCGAACCCTGATTCTCTTGCCTCTCCCTTCCAAGTGTAAGGCTCCAGGTGTGCGCCAACACATCCAGCTGGAATAATAGATAGTTTTCAAAGTAGAGGCCGTGGAGGAAGCAAAACCAACTGTGGAAATTCAGTTGAATTATGTGGTTAGCAAGCTTTTTGTCAAAAAAGGCTACTGAAATTGCCTGGAGAAATGGATTGAATAAGAGAAATGGATTGAATGGGTTCAACTCTGTAGCACTTGCTCATTTGTCCTAAAAATTTGGGAACAGGTGTAAGTGGATACTTTAAATAGTTGACAGCATCACAACCCCTCTGCTGCCTTCCTGTCACAAACATTACTATGTAGTATCAATACTGTGAAGGCAGTGTTGCTGGACACTTTCCTACCCAGAGGATTCTGGAAACCAGTTTCTGTGAATTCAATATCTATTAAGTAAGTGGTCCTGGTTTGCTGTTTTATAGACAACAGTTTTTACTTGCTTAGATGCCTCTCATACTCTTCTATGGTTATTCTCTGAGAATAAAATAAGTATATTATAAATCATCACTTTAAGGATACAATTGGAGAAGTTAGTTATGTTGGATGAAGGGAGTGACTATTGCCTGGTAATATAGCTCAGTGAGCATGTACTTAGGATGTGTGAGGCATTGGGTTCCATCCCGAGAGGGAGAGAGAGAGAGAGAGAGAGAGAGAGAGAGAGAGAGAGAGAGAGAGGAAGGGAAGGGAGGGGAAGGGAATAGAAGGAACTTTCTTACATCTTCCTTTATATACCAAAAGCTGGTATTTGGTAATTACATATTATTCATTGAAGAAAATATAATTTTCATGGCATGTTGTCTAGTCCACAGTAATAACTGAACACTGACAGGTGCATAGTTCAACTATCTGGATGGTTCATGAGCTTGCATGATAGGAGAGGGAAAATAGGAAACCTTTATTTCGTGTTTTCCATGAATCGGAGTGAAGCAACTTGTCCATGGAGCACAGATTGTAAAAGGCAGCTATGGAGCCTGGCGTACAGCGCCAGGTGGTGCTTTTACTCCATGGCAGAGCATGGTCAGGGTGGCTTCTACTATGTTAAAAGGACAAAACCCAAAGTAATTAATTAGCACAAGGGGTGTACCTAAAGCTGTTATGTTCTGATAACTTCCTGGGAATCTTGGCTGATCTCTGAATAAGGTGCTGTGAAATTTTCTCTAAACATAGCTTGCTTGAAGTAACTTGATGTTACTTGAAGAAAAGAAATAAGCATATGATTTTTTACAAACTTTCTTCAAGTTTATTGATTTTTTTTATAAATGGATGCAATTAGTAGTTCTCATTAATTCCAAGAAGTATTTATCCTGGAATGCTTTGTTTCCACATCAAGTCCCTTAATACTGAAAGATTTCTCAGGTTCATCTTCCTCGACTGTGCAGGACTTGGATGTGACTAATCGTTCTAGGCTTGCGCAGTAATGTAAGTGTTGCCAGCACAAATGGGAAAATGTATCACTGTAATTTCAAACACAGGCTGTTGCTTTACACTTAATCTGACCAGTCATATTTTCTGGGAGGGTGGGAATAGATGGAGCAGAATTGAGTTCTGCCATATGTTGACAAGATCCCAGGGGGCTGAAGTGTATTAGCTCAGGGGCCTTGCCTAGCATGTGAGTGGCCTTGGGTCCCATCCTCAGCACTATGCACAAGGGGATCCATCACAGGTGATGGATGACTCGGTGGCTAAGAGCACTGGCTGCTCTTCCAGAGGATCTAGGTTTGATTCCAAGCACCCACATAGTAGTTCACAACAGTCTGAAACTCCAGTTCCAGGGGTTGTCATACCCTGTTTGGGCCTCTGCAGGCACTGTATATATGTGGTGGACAGACGTACATGCAGGGAAAACATCCATACACACAAAATAATAATAATCATTTTTTGAAACGTTCCAGGGGCACTGTGGTGTGCCTTTTGAATTGTTGTACAATTCAATTGTTGTGAAGGGGGAAGCAACAAAACCCCATAATATTCTAAAGCCAGATGAGGGTATAGCCTGATTTGCCCATGCCTTTCAGGGATTTTGATGGGATCTGGGCTTGGGAAAGGGTTACTGACCTTCTAACCCAGTCTTAGGGATCTCAGGGAAGTTTCAAAAGAGGTTTCCCAGGGCTGTGCCACACCCTTGAATTAAAGACTCTAAGAAGGAGACCATCAGGTACTTGTGTGTGGGGGGGGGGGCTGGGAGGAGAGAAAGCTACTAAGCAATTTGGCAATAAAGCTGTCAACTTTATTTATCAGCAGTGGTGGCGAGGAGGAACATAATGAGAGCTTGGAAAACTTCACTGTAAGAATTAGATGGAAATGGTTAAGGATGAGCTTTCTGGCATCCTAAGACTTTCTTCTTTGAGCAGAAGAACATGAGAAATCTTAGAAGCCACCCCCTTGGAAAAGAGTTGAGGAGTTCCTTATGATTGTCCAGACTGGCTTAAAGCAGAAAGCATGGAGCTTTTTTTTTTTTTTTTTTTAAAAAAAAGCACTTAATGGTTTGCTTGCTGACCTGCTTAGCAGTAGCTAAAGTCTGTGAAGTCTCGCAGGGCACATCCAGGGAAGGCAGGGTCCGAATATGGATAGGAGAAGTCATGATTATGAGGGAAGAGCTAAAATTATCACCACGGATATTGAACATGTCCTCTTGGCTTCTGTTCTGGGGCAGGGGGTTTCGCTGTAGTGATGTGTGGAGGGCCAGGGGCAGCTGCAAAGGAAGTCATGGGTCTGTCTTTGTTACAATGGTTCCACACTGTGGGCTTTGTGGGTTACTCCTTCCATAGTCTGACCTTCCACGTTCTGGGCAACAGAGGCTCTGTAACACATTGCTCTTCGTCATCCCTTAAACATCCCTGTGAATCTTTTCTTGAGGTCAAGCAGGATGACTTGGGGACTCATTTTCCCGCTTTTCATGCCTTCCAGGAATTATTGTGTTCCTTTTACTTTGCAGTCTGTCTTCAAAGCCAGGTGTTTGCCATTGTTGGACACGTGCCCTAGCTTTTTTCTTATCTTTTCTCTAATAGAAAAAGTAAGGGAGACCCTGCAAATCAGGAAAAGTTGGAAGCCTCTTTTCTTCTTTGCAGATGGTTATGTAGTATATGATGTCGGCTGTGTGTGCTGGTCCCCGGGGACATCTGCCCTTGGCGGGGGGGGGGGGATCTGAGCGCAGAAGGAGCTCTAAGAATGAGGGGTTTCTGCCAGGTTCCTGCTTACACATTTTGGGCTCCATACTATCAGGCCTTGTCCATGCTGAGCCTGTGGTCATCATAGGTCAGCCAGTCAGCAACAAGGACTTGCCCTTGGCTCTTATATCTCTGGCTTCAATGACACAAGTGACATATGAGGCAAACAGGAATCCTTCTGTAGAGATAAAGGTCAGAGCAGTACAGTACAGGGGCTTCTGTTGCCTGGTACTGGGTTGTAAATGATGTTAGAAGTTCCCAAAGGCAAGCCTGGAGGAGGGACACCTGGAGTCATGCCTTTTCTCACCTGTTGGAAAGTGGGTCTCGTATGTTAAGGGAGCCCCTAGGAGGGAGACCTAAGGGTCTGGAGCAGGCATGACAGAAGGCTGCCAGGTGAAGAGGACAGGCTATATTGAGCCTCTAAGGAGGAAGATTTACTACAGTGTCCTGGAGAAGGAAGACCAATTTCATGAAGGTCTGGAATTCATCCTTGTGGGTAAGATGGTGATCCGGTTAGTCTTTGTCAACTTGCCACAAGGTAGGGTCATCTGGGAAGATGGAACTTTAATTAAGAACATACCCCCTCATCAGATTGGCCTGAGGTGAATCTGTGTGGGTCAATTTCTTTTATTTTTTTTACTTACTTCTATTATTTTATATTATATATTATATTTTATTTTTTAATTTATTCTTATTTCACATGTATGGGCGTTTTTCTTGCATGTATGTTTATGTACCACGTGCATGCCTGGTACCCATCACAAAGGTCAGAGAGGGTGTCGGATTCTCTGGAACTGGAGTTCCTGTGGTTGTGGGTGCTGGGAATCAAACTCTGAACCTCTAGAGAAGCCGCCATGCCCTTAACCGATGAACCTTTTCTCTGGCCCTACATTTTCTTGATTAATGATTGATGTGGGAAAGCCCAGCCCACTGAGTGTGGTGCCATCCCTGGGCAGGCGGTATTGGGTTGTATGAAACAAGCAGGCTGAGCAAGGCTGGGGGAACAAGCCTGCAGCAGCGTTTCAATGGTCCTGCTTTGAGTTGCTGCCCTAATTTCCCTTCATGATGAACCGTAAGCTGTAAGATGGAATAAATCCTTTGCTGTCACAGTGTCTATCTCAGCACTAGAAAGCCAACTAGTGTAGATGGGACATGGGAGAAGTGAGACCAGGAGATGAAAGGGAGCTTCCTTGCCCTTGTAAGGCATTTGGAATGGGAGAAGAACTGGAGAAAGGATTTAAGTGGGTGCAGGTCACCCTCATATGGGCATGGGGGAAAAGTTCCTGCAGCTCGTGAGCTCTCGTGCCTGAGCACCTCCATTCCCAGTAGCTTTGCAAGCAGCTTGGCATCTAATTTACACAGCATAACGTGTGCTAGTTTCATTGGTTTGTGTATATCTGGAGTTGTGACTGATCATCACAATCTAATTCTCAGACATTGCCAGCCTGGCAAAGTGTAACTTGTGCCCATTAACAGTTTCTTCCATTTTCCATGCCCAACTCCAGGCAAGCATTCCTCTTCATAATTTCTCGGTTTTAACATTAAGGGGAATGTGTTTCAGTGAGTGGGATTTTTCCTTTAAGGAATCTCTTGAACAAATTATAAACTTTTATTCTTGGTTTTGCAGTTAGTTCTCAGTTCATCCCTGTCAGCATGTTTCGGATTGCACATAACAGAAACCTGTCTGAGACTGTCTCAAACACAAGACTGTTCTGTCACATAATTGACAGGCTATAGGAGGGCGAACTCCTGGGGCAGTGTGACCCACTGCTTGATGTGGCATCAGAAACCCTTGTTTTGGGACCATGGAGATGGTTCAGCAGGTAAAGCGCTTGCTGGGTGAGCCTGATTACCCGAGTTTGAACCTTGAAATCCATGTAAAGGTGGAAGGACGTAGCTGGTTCCACGAAGTTGTCATCTGACCTCTACATGTGTGCCATGGCACATGCTTCCCCATCTCTCTCTTTCTCTCTAATAGTAAAAAGGAGATAAAACCCTTGTTCTTGCCGTCACTCTTCCACGGCATTGTTTTGGAAGTAGCTGGCTTCCCTTGGTCATCACATGATCAAAAGATGGCAGGTAGTGGTAATTGGGCCCTTTATTTTCTTGTTCATATGTGGAGAGGGAAGGTTTTTTTTCCTGCAGTCTAACTAGATGAACTTAGTACTTTTTGGTCACCTCTGAACCAATGTTTGGTTTACGATTGATTAGGCTGCCCTTCCAGAGCTGGGAATGGTCTCCTCAAGGGATGATGGGCCCGTGCGACCAATGGCTAGCTCTGTTTTGGAAGGGGAATTGAATCTCCTGGGGTAGGCAATTGGCAGCCCTCACTAAGGTTACTGAGCAACCATATTGGATACTTGGGCCCTCATTTCTGTTTAGCTGGAACCTTTTTTTAGTTAAGCATAAGCAAGATGGTAATCAACTTTAAATTTGTTATCTATGGACAGGTAGACTCAATCCCAGTTCATCCTAGGTGACTGTGGCTATGATCAGTGATCTCAATATGCTAGAGAATAAGAATACTAAGTGAGCATAGTATTTTTAAATCATATTTTTTAAAAGTCAATCCAATTTCATGCCTCCGGGAGTCATTAGTAGAGATCTTATACACTCAAGAGTGTCTGGTGATGGAGTACATAGACGCTTATCTTAGGACAGTTCACTAACATGGACAGTATCAAGGAGGTGGTTAATGTTAGCTCGGAGGGGAAGATCATTTCAGTCACATTCGGGAAACCTATGTACTGTAGGGTAGAACTAGTTAAGTAATTTATGACTAACAGCAAATAGAAAAGTCATTTGTATCTAATTATTGGAATCTCCACTTTGGGGAAAAAAGAACACTCTGAATATGTCATTATTACAGTTACAATATGAACTTGAAGTTACCAAAAAATTGACTTGCTCTCAAGTATAATTCACACTTTGCTAAGCCAAATAGACATTCTGCAAGTTATTAGGACTTTATTAAATTCTGCTTTATGTGTACTTAAGAAAAAAATCAAGGGAGGCCTTTACACTGCAAAGTAGGTTATTTGATTATGAGCTGTAATTCAGAATTGATTCCAGGGTGAGGTCTGTCCACATGTCCTGAGATTCGCTGCTGCAGCTCTTAATGGTGAGAACGGATGTTGAAGAAAGCAAACACCATATGCCCTTTGTTTTCGCGCATGTCTCCTTCTGGAGGCCTGGGTGGAGTGTCTCAGCTGTCCCAAATAATCTCCATTTTGCTGTTACTGCAGACTGCAGCTCCCCCAGCTCTCTTCTTTCTGATGTTAATTATAACTTCTTCCTAATTAGGTGGCTCTTCCTCCTCTTTGGTGGTAAAGGTTCCACTCTCTCCAGTGCCAGAGATTTTGAAAAATGCATTTCACTTGATTTGTGACAGAAATAAGTGCAGAGCATTAAGAAAAAAAGAGAAAAAAAAAGAAAAAAAAAACCAACCCAGCAGCGTGTGTAGTGGGAGGGGCAGGCGGGTTGAGTATGGGACAGGATGCTTAGAATAATTCTGCTGCCAAGTGAATCAGAGAGGCTTGCAGTTCTCAGACAGAGTGCACGGAACTCAGTCCTGCCCGGAGAGCCTACAGTCCACCAGAAGTCACCGTTTCCTACACCACAGAATGGAGCTTTCGGCAGCCAAAGCCCCGAGCCCCGCAGACTTGCCCGAGAGTGTAAGTAGGCCATAAGTCTGTTTTGCTTGTTATGTCTGCAGCTTTTGTAGTCTGTTGCCCGACAACTTTGTAAGCCCAGAGGGAGACATGAGAGGGGGAGCCTGGTTCGAAGTCAGCCAGTTCTTCCTTCCACTTAGACCCAGGTCTTAGTTCTCTTGTTTGGTGTGAAAGGAAGTTTTAATTTATTTTTCCTCCTCAAGTCACCCCAGGGGCAGGCACTATTTATTTTGACCGAGTCCTGTTTGTAGCAGTGTTTGTAAAGGTTTGAAACTGACTTATACTTTGCTCTGTCTTGCCGTCTGTGGTTGTGATCTATAGCTGAGGCATTCCCCTGAGGGATACTGGGCTTAGATGGGCCCCATCCAGGAAGCCCTGGCAGGTGTGTCTTTCAGCAGTAAGAGATCCCTGCCCAGCTGATAGATTTGGGAGTCTGGGATGAAGCCAGGTGTGGGATCTGGCATTTTTGTAGTATCAAGAGCTAAAGGGGGCCTGGGAGACAACGGACTGGGAAGCAGGACAGAAAGTCTGTTTGGGGTTTTTCAGGAGGATTGTCTGTTCCTAGATGCCAATCACGTGTCAGGCCATGCTCAGATCCCTAGTCAGGTAACACAGTAGCCTTGGGCCACTAAGGAAACAAATCTGAAAAATTTCTACTCATTGCCTTCAATTTATGCTTGAAGTAATGGGAAAGCATCCGGTCTTTGCCTGCCTCTTGCTGGCAGTCTCTCAAGTGCAAACAGTGCACTGGGTCGTGTGGGATATCACCAGTGCTGCTGTCTGGCTCATTTCAGGTAGCCTTGAAGGCTTTCACATTCTCTTGGTCAGTGTCAGAGGTTTGACTCTTGGACTCAGCCACTTTGCCTTGCTTAAAGCACATAGCTGTTGTTTGGGTCATGGTCAGGTGATCCCTCCCCCACAACAAAATCACCACGGTCCTGGGGAGAGGGTGTCAGTGGATCATAGGGCCTGGGACCTAAGTTAGGAGGTCATGTGATGAGTCCCTGGCGGGAGAGTGATAATTCAAGTCTGATTTGACTTTGACTTTTGAGACTCTTGAATGTCTCTGAGGAAGACAAAAAAAGAGAACCTGAAGCTTGGTGGACACCGCTGAGTCTCAGTTCACCTAAGAGCCGAGTCAGAAGCACACTGTTATGGGGCCTTTCCCTTAGGTTGTTTCCATTACCTTCCTCATGAGTTGAGGCAGCTGCCAGGCACATGGATCAGCTCCCAATGCCTTTCAACTGAAGGAGGGGCACTTTCTACAGCCTTGTTTATTAACTTCACTACATGTTTTATATGTGCTAAATGTGAGTTCATCGCTAATAATATGTTCCCTTGCCAGGCACAAGTTCTCCCTGCCCTGACTTTTT